>CAJHQQ010001205.1:0-109475 GCA_905132885.1 Moricandia moricandioides
CATGTAGATCACGTGTAAACATTGCATGCATGCATGTGTTTGTTTGTTGTTGTGTGTGAGAGAGAATCTATAAGGACGTTGTTGTCGCGATTAGGTGTTGGCGGAGTGACAACTCCCCGCATCTACCTGCTATGCAACCATGCATTTAGATGATGTGTAGCTCATATTCTGACATGCCAACTATTTTAAAATTGAAGGTTGAAACTGTATATATACTCAATAGACTTGAACCCTTTATTAATTTTGTTTCACTGGATGAAGGTGAGACAATGAGCGTCAATAATGAAAAGGTTGCTGTTCTAAAATTCATTTAATAGAGTAATCAAATTAGAAACACACAATTTTTAAAGAAAGAAACACATGTTATAGAAAAAACACCAAAGCATCAATTTTTTTTGCTATATTTTATATTCGAGACCAAAATAAATAAATATTAATTTCTTAATATATAACCATCACGCATGTTAAATTAAGTAGTTACTAAAGGTTGAGTTTGTTTCGTTTTAATTGATCAAATTTAAGATTGGTTATATTTTTAAATATTATATATTGTGTTTACTTTGGGTGCTCAATGAGAAGAATTATGCTTTTTGGTGGAAAAAGATGTTGACACATTATGCAAAATATTTTATTTCAGCAAAAGAAATAACGTTAGTGCTATATGTTGAAAGATTAAATCTAGATGCCGATAAAGATAGTCCATAAACCTAAATTTTATTTAGTTTTAGGCATTTAAAAATATATTTAATATTTTTATTTGTTGAAGACATATTATTTTCAAATCTTGTAGTTCACAATTTTGTTACTATATTTTAGGTAAGTTAGTATATTAAAAATAATGTATTGTTGAGATATTTAATAACTTTTTAAAAGAAAAATGAAAAAAACACAAATAAAGAAGTTATAACTTCAATTTAATAGATCAGATAGAATAATTAGATGCGAGGACAAGTATGAAGTCTAAGCCCACGGAGAGGACGAGTATGAAGCCTTACCTTAAACTTCTATCTTTGATCTCTTGTTGCTTGTTTTTTTCTCTCGGTTTAGCCTTGGTATGATACTAAGAGACTACCATCTTAATGTTAACTTCGTGTTACTCTTCCTACTTGTTTAATAAATAGATATGATATTGTCGAATCACAGTTTTACTTCATTTTTTTTTAAATTTTGTCAGCCATTTTACTTCCATTTCGTGTTTTGTAATTTCAAAAACTGGAAAACAAAAGAACCATTAATCCAATAGACAAATTGAATTGAACCGGTATTCGCTGATCTACCAGCTTGACCAGAACGGCAAGAAAGACTCTGACTGCACGAGAGGGTTTTAGAGTCACGTAAATTACGAAATTAACCCCCGCGTCGATTGTCTTCTTCTCTATCGAGAGTTCTGCAATCCTCGAGCATGGTGGTTTAGGTTAAACTACGAATAGAGAAGACAACAAAACGTGAAAAGAAGGTTAAATTTTGGAATCATCTGAATCAATCCTCGTTTGGGTATTCTCTAAAATCCCCTTTTTTTTCAGATCGCAGGTAAGAGATGGAGGAGATCTTCGCTCTTATAGTCTCCATGATCCTCATAGTGGCGGTGATCCCTTTGTTCTTATGGAAACGTCGGATCGATAGTAGATCACGGGAGGAAGATGCAGAACCACCGCAGGTAAATTTCTCAACTTTTTGGTTAAGAGTTGCGAAATTGATTTGACTTTTTGTTCTATGTGAAAATAAAAAAAAAGGTGCAGGCGCGTGAAAACGTGGGACGTGCTACGGGTGGTGGGCGTAGAATGCGTCGGAGACCTGCAGCTTCTGCTGGTGCTAGCTCCTCCTCATCGTCCAATGTTCAAGGTTGGTGCTTTACACCTTCTGTGTCTCTTTTACGTGAAGGGTTGAGTTTTGTTTTTGAAGTATAAACACTGTATCAAGTAAAAGACATGTTTTTTAGATGAATGTTTAAGTGTTTCTGCGTTATAGCTCGAGAGAATCGTATGTTAAGTGGGTGTTATTGGTTAGAATTTGCTATGTAGCTAGGGAGGACTCTGAACTAGTGATTCAAGAATAGTTGAGTAGTTTTCAGTTTCATTTGAGCTAGCTTAAGATTAGGGAGGTGGCTGAAAACAAAAGAACTACTGGCCTTTGAATGATTGTCTTCTATTTTATAGTTGAAGACAACCGTATTTTAAATGGGTACTATTGGAAAGAGTTTGCTATGTAGCTAGGGAGGACTCTGAGCTAGTGTTTCAAGAATGGTTAAGTAGTTTTTAGTTTCATTTGTCACCTTGCTGTAAAGCTAGCTTTATGATAACAGGGAGGGTATGATAACAAATGAACTACTGGCCTTGGAATAATTGTTTGGGTTACATATGAAAACAGAAAACATTAGTGGGAGTGAAGATGAGGATGAAGATGAAGCCGGTGGAAATCAGGCCAGGGCATCAAGGAAGAAAGAGAAGAAGCGACAAGAACGAGAAGCACAAAGACAGGTGGCTAACCGTCTGTTTTATCAGAAATTCTAGGAATGTTAGCTGACCAGTTACCGTCCCAACTGTGAAAGTTTTATATTGTACCTTAAGGACAGAGTATTGGTCCTGGATCAGAGTAGTGCGTAATTTTTTGGCAAGCCTTTCCTGATCAAAATCTGTTTTTATTGTCTGGTGAAGGCTGAAGAAGCTGCACGCGAGTCAAGGAGTACAAAACAAGATTGGTATGCAGAAATGCGGAGGAAGAAGGACGAAGAGCGCGAGGCAGAGGAGCGGAAGTTGGTGAGTCAGTTGAATGATATATCTCCAAACTCCTTCTGTTTAGTCTTCCTGCTTTAGAAATACTGAACTTGTCTACTTGTGACAAATGTTTTGTAGGAAGAAGAAGAAAAAGCACGACAAGCCAAGGAAGAAGAAGCAGCTGCGTTAGAGTTTGACAAATGGAAAGGGGAGTTCTCAGTTGATGCCGAAGGTACTACAGAGGAAATACAGGGTGGAAATCAAGATTTGCTTTCAGAATTTGTTGATTACATAAAGGTATATCTTGAATAACCATTCTAATCTCCATTCTGCGTACAGGAACAAACTTAACGATGAAGTATAGATACAAGTATTGTCTCATCCATATCACTGTCCTGAAATGCTGAGCTTTTGCTTTTGCTTTGTGATGTGATTGCAGAAACAGAAATGTGTTCCACTTGAAGATCTTGCCGCAGAGTTTCATCTAAGGACTCAAGTATCATCTGGCTACATCTTCTATGTTGCAAATAAATGAATACGTTTTGTCATTGGTCTAAACTCTGATGTGACTGTTTGTTTGTGTAGGAATGCATCAACAGGATCGCTTCTTTGGAGAGCATTGGTATTACTTCTCTCTATCCAATCATAAAAATACCACTCGTCACGCAGTCTGTGTATATAACAAACCTGAAGCAATATGAATAAGCAGATGAAACGTTGATGATTATGTGTATCTATGCATGTGAAACCGTGATGGGAGTCTGGAGATATGAACGTCTTTTTTTTTAAATTTCAGGGCGGCTCTCGGGGGTTATGGATGATAGAGGAAAATACATATACATATCAATGGAAGAGATGAATGCGGTTGCGGATTACATCAAACGTCAAGGAAGAGTTAGTATCTCACATCTAGCTAGCAAGTCGAACCAGTTCATCGACTTGGAGCCCAAAATACCAGATCAGCTGACTGAAGAAATCAGCGGCGTGGTGGAAGAGATCTCTGTTTCTTAGTAAGAAAGAGCCTTACCCCTTAGGGACTCCTTGCAACTTTGCTGGTGTTTTGGTCATACATAGACCACCTTGTTCTGATGTTACTAGTTTGAGATACATCATATGCAGTACATGAAAATATTTTAACTCCAGTTTAGACTCAACTTTCATATGGAAACGCATCTCCTGTTTTCTAACTTGAAACATATTTGGATTGTTTCGGTTTGAAATTGAATGTGTGGTACAATTTGGTCAGCTTCGGTTTATCAAATTTGACATACAGTGTGATGTTAGTTTTACTTTAGTAACATTTTTTTTCTCCAGATAAGGTAAATAATCAGAGGAAGTGAAACCGGTATGCTCTGCCTCTAGTTCATTTAAGCTTTTTGGTCATCTCTTCTTTCTCTAATTGTCTCTTTCTTGCGTCGTAAGAAACTTGGGAAACAAGGTAGAGATGAAGATATGTTACTTTGATCTAAAACCTAGTTCTCCTTCTATATTACCTCTAATCCAATCTGCTGTTTCCGACATTTTCTATGGGTCACGAATCATTATGAAGATTTACAGACAACAGAGTTTTGTCGCAGATGATAGGATGACATGATTGTAATGAAATGCTCAACGGGGTAGGTTTTGTAACGAATACACCAACTGTAACGTTAGCTAGCGACGAGCATCTCAACGTATCTGTGTTATTGCTTTACCATATTGTTGGGCTTTCAGTTTTCTTGTAGCATTCATAGTGGGCCTTTGGGTATTTATATAATGGCCCAAAACAGAAAACCCTAAAATACTAGTATATATAACTCTCTTCGGCTTTGGACACTTCGCTTCGAACTTTTAAGCTACCGCCGGCGAAAATGGTGAGATATACATTTTTCCAGATTCCTTTCTCCTTTGACATTTTTTCAGGAGTTACGGTTTACGTGACCTTAACATCAAGCAAGGTTGTGACTGAGATTTCATGTTTGTTTTTGAATGTTCAGGTTTTCAAGAGGTACGTTGAGATAGGGAGGGTTGCTCTTGTGAACTATGGAAAGGACCATGGGAAGCTCGTCGTTATCGTCGACGTCGTCGACCAGAACAGAGTAAGTTGTTTTTTTTTATTCATACATTACTAAAGATTGAATCTTTCACTGCTTAGGAGTTTGTGAAAGTTTGCGTCTTTCTCGATCGATATGTGCTTAAAGCTATTTGATTTACTAATACATTCAATAAAGTCTTTACCTTTACCTTGAGCTGGGGCTATAAACTTGTCTATGTTGTAGTTTCTTGTTTAGCTTATGACTAGATAGTCTAAAGGAACCCTGGTTTTGTTCTTTGTCATTACTAAAGTTTTAATCTTTCTCTTGTGAACTATCTGAAAATTTAGATCATAGATCTTTCGTTGCTTAGAAAGAAGTTGTGAAAGTTGCTTTTTTTTCTGAACGAGTTTTGATCAATTAAGCTAATTGATGTACTGATACATTCAGTAAAGTCCTTTACCTTTTCGTTTATGACACTGAGTTTGTGGCTATAAACTTGTCTACGTTGTATTTTTTGTTGTGTATTCTGGTTTCCGCATGACTTAGTATATGGGTAGGTGGTCTTATGGAATCCTGGTTTTGTTATTGTCATTTAGGCTTTAGTAGATGCCCCTGACATGGAGAGGATCCAGATGAACTTCAAGAGGTTGTCTCTTACTGATATCGTGATTGAGATCAACCGAGTGCCAAAGAAGAAGGCTTTGATCGAGGCCATGGAGAAGGCTGGTGAGTGGTGCTGCTGTTCAATGAGTGTAATGTAATTTTGTATGGTGTTGCCATCTAATCCTGGAATGTGTTTTGCAGACGTGAAGAACAAGTGGGAGAAGAGCTCATGGGGAAGGAAGCTTATCGTTCAGAAGCGTAGGGCTAGCCTCAATGATTTTGATAGGTTCAAGATCATGTTGGCTAAAATCAAGGTCAGTGTGTTGAATTGTTTAAATTTATGTGTCCTTGTTTGCATAATATGAATCGGAAACGATAATGGATTGTTTGGTTTGTCTTGCAGAAAGCTGGTGTTGTCAGGCAAGAGCTTGCAAAACTCAAGAAGGAGATCACCGCCTGATCAAACTGAGGATTTTATCTGCAACTCTGTTTTTCGATTTTGGATTGGTAGTTAGTGTTTCCTGCGAGTCTCAACATTATTATCTACTCTATTGTCGGATGTTAATTTCAAGTTTGAATGAATCAATGAAACCTTGTTTGGAAACTTCATTTTGTTGTTTGATCATACTCCTCACTAGAAAGGCATGTTTACTTTCTTATCACGTCTTAATTCAATTCACATGCTTTCCAAGATTCTGAATCAGTTTCCTGTGGAAAGACTTGTCTAGCATTTTACTTGGATCTAAAAACAGGAACTGATCCGAAAAAACCGGTTCGGATTGGGTATGGATAATGTGATTTTATTTTATTGGGTGTGGTTGTGGAGGACCTGTGGGTATTGGACCCGAACCCAAAACATGATAGGTTATTTGAAATATTCAAAACTTCTACTATATAAAATATATATGAGTGTTTTTAGTATATTTTTGATTGGGGTTTGGCTTTTTTGATATAGTTTTAGGTTAGATGTAAACTTTTAGATTTTTAAAAATACAGTTTAAGTAATCGAATAAAATTTAGGTATTTTTCATATCTTCGAATCAATTTTAGGTAAAAGTTTGGATATTTTGTGAATTTTAAATATTTTTAGATTTTTATTCGTGTGTTTTTAGGTAATTTCCGGACAGGAACCGGCAGGATCCGAACAGAATCCGATTCGGATCCAAACCAAAAAATTCTAATTACTCTATTGGGTCAAACTATATAAAATCCGAACCGATCCAGATCCAACATGATCCAAACCAAACCGATAAATTCTAATTATCTAAGACCCAAAAGATCCGGATCTGACAAGATCTGAACCAACCCTAATGTCCAGGCCTACTTGTCTGTGACAACAGTTCACTCCTATGATCTCTTAAATTGTAATTTCCAAAAAATTAAAACATCTTTTCATCATGAAATGTGACTGTATTGGAGAAAGCTGGTGCATGATCAAATTGGCAAGTGTACAAATCTTAATCTCTAGAAAATGCTAGATAAACGTTAAGGCTTTTGAATTTTGACGAAAACACACAAACATTCAAAGGAAAGACATTTTCCCAGTCTATATATTAAAGGACAGTTTTGTCTCATCTGGTTGTATAAAACATAACAAAAATTTTGGACTGGTTACATAGAGAACGAAATGAAACTCTTAGGCAAAGCTTCAGAAGTTTTTACCAAGTTCAATCTTTTTCATCAGTGTCATCGTCTGGTGGAGAATAGAATCCAAGATCCCGGCAACCTGAAAAGAAGACAAGAACACGAGTCATATGGGATGCATTAATGAATCATAACAAGAAGAAGAGGCTTCTAGCTTCTCTACTAACCGTGAAGACACCACCGATAATGGCGCATACATTGGTAATGAAGTGTGAGAAGGATCTGGAGTTCTCGGTTATGAGAACCTGCAACAAAAAAATGAAAGAGATTAGCAGAGTGGAACTACGGTTGTTGTCCATACAGATAACAAGCTCGCAGGGCTTTGGCTCAACGTTCTATCCCTAATTTGTGTAACAAATATAAGTAGGCAGCAAAACAGACTGTTGAAGCCTACCTGCATCGGTGAGAGCTCAAAGTGAAACTTGGCGACTGGTAAATAGTAACTATGAGCAACGCTGCTATGTGCTGTGTACTCATACTCCTCGACCATTGCATGTCCATTGCTTTTTAATACCTCTGTCTTTACTATTTGAAGATAATGCTCGATCTGTCAATGGATAACAACACCTTAAAGCATGCTAATAAGCAATAATTAGGTTGTTTCAATAGTATATTTTTATGAGCTATACAAACTTACGGTAACATTAGGGCCGATATCACGTTGGTTTATGAAGGGGCGACCGTTCAAACGGTCGTGGCTTGAACCGAGATACGGTGACAAGCGCTTTAAGTCAGTGAATGTCTGAGGCAAAATCTTCCGCCCAAATGAAAGATGGTTAACAACATGGGACATATTCATCTGAGAAGAATCAAATGAATGAGATCCCGAGCGTGCGGAGACCATTAGGTTGCCTGGAACCTGCAAAGTCCATAGGAAAGTAACTATTTAAAGTTCTTAATAAATTAAAAAGGCAAACAGTTAGAGCAAGAGTAACTCTCCCATTCAGATGCTTACCTTCTTTACACGTATGTATCCTTCAATTCGACATCCTCCTGTAGAAGGTGCCTTTTTTAAAGTTTTCGATCCGTTGTCTGATTTGTCCTCTAATGCTAGTTTATGGGGCTCCATATGGATTGGTTCTACCAGACCTATCACCATCTGTACGAGAACGCCAAATATTCAGATACAAGCTACAAATGAAGCTCAAAAACCAAACCTTGTTTAAGGGACATCGAAAAGATGTTGAAAAGAAATCTAGAACAATGACTACCTTCACTAAGCTTTCTGTATCACGATCTCCATAGTATGATTCATGATCATGGTGTGCATTGTCATCCCTATTAAGCAGAGAATCAACCAGAAGAAGTCGAGAAAATAGAGGTTATAAGAATCGAGGAAATGATGGTCATGCATTATATAAACAACCATTCTCTTACCTAAGATCACTGCCTTTGCGGAAAATGCGAATGGATGGATACCCTTGAATGTGATTCCTGGAGATCATTTGCAAAGGAAAATTGTGGAAATAAGTTAAACTGCTGACAGAGGATTCCAGAGAATGCATTATGCTATAGCAAACGAAGTAGCTAAGATGAAAAAATATCAAATATGATGGGACATACTTCCGACAGAGATCAGCTTCTTGGGTGCAGTCAACTTTTGCCAAAATAACACGTCCGTCCATTTCGGGATCATATCTGCCAAAAGCAAGAAAGTTATAAGAAAAAATTGTAGCACAGTTTCTTTATCGAAAGAGAGTATAATGGCATACCTCTCTTTTATTTGTCTTGCTGCTTTCTCCCACGATGGTTTCTGGCAATGTAGACTAGTTTAGTCTTCGAGTAAGATAATTCAAAATTATCACTGTAGTGTGTATAAAGTTCCTCCAAAACTACTCTTTTAATATTCTTCATCAAGTTGATCCTTAGATATGTCTAGTCTTTCCTTGATAAAATTATTAGGATTACAGCCAAAGAGCATCCTCAAGAAAGACTGACTAGGTTACAGTAGATTGAACTCTAAGCACATCTTAAGCACCAAACATGTAGGATCTCCAATAGTAAAGCACGCTAATAGTAAGACCCTTGCCAACAAGCAGAAAAATGAAGTTCTAGATTGAAAATATGCTGCAAAATCTAGAATACGAAAGAGATAAAAGACAAAAGATGTGAGACTTACCAGGAGATTGCACCAATAGCACCACGGAGCATAGAAATTAACAACCGAGATAGGATATCTGCAAGTCATATTATTCATATGTTGTCACCAGAAGCAACAAAAAAAATGATACGTACTAGAAAAATTCTCCTAGAATTATTGCATATATGTACGAAGTGTGCAATAATGAGTCAAACTACTTACTCATGTAACAATGTGTCAAAGTTGCGGCTAGTAAGGGATACAGAATCTTCAACTACTTCTTCACCTGCTTCATCGTGATTAACATGCGATAAAACTTCCCCAGAGTGAAACTCGGAACCAGTAGGTCTCAAATTCGAATCAATAGAAAATTTCCGAATTGTCTTTGTAACATTTAGCCTATTCTGTAAACAAAAGTTAGCAAAATCAGGATACAGAACAACCGAAACTTTGAGTGACATTCTGGATTTCACTCCGCATATACAGGAAGATATTGTGCAGTATGGTGACATTTAGGATTTTACACCAGGAAGATATTGGGCAGTCCAAACATTGGGACACACATAGAGGATACTTAGATACTTAAAAACAAAGAAACTGCGATAAGCAAACAAACAAAACAAATAGAAACGTGAAATGAGCTTATGATGTAACCAAAACTTACAGTCCCTAATACGTCACTGACATCCACAGATGCAAATTCACATGAAAGTGATGGGAAGCTGCGAAAAAAAATAGAACATGCATCTAGTTAGCAATCCGATAGACGTTGCATTTCGCAAGACTTCGTTTAAGCCACACATGAGTTTTCTGAAGAGACAAGGTATGTATTTAAAAAGACAATAGAGTAACGTTTCTACACTCTTAAACCTCTAAACTAGAACACATGTGTCTCGGAAAACAAAAATTGGGTAATAATAATGCACCTTATGTTAAAATCCATGCGCAGGAAGTCTCCATCAGAGCTCCGATCAACAATGACGGACGTTGTAGTGCTGACAGCCAAATAATTATTCAACTCCTGTAATATGTGAAAATAGCATTCATGTTCCCCAATTATCATCATCAGTGACATAAATCTTGAACACAACACTTGAAAAATCATCAAAGAATGTCATAGTCAACAAGTCAAGTGAGTTTGAGACTTTACCATTCCAAATAAAAAGAGCATAGAGAGGGCTGCTACAATGGACAATCCAGCTCCAGACAGAGTTGCTTCTGTCAAATCCCTCGGTATTTTCCTAAAGTCATCCAAACACCAAACATGAACTCTTCAATTCCAGAATCACAAATATCTAAAAATTAAAAATCTCAACGAATTCAAGAAGACTTGTTTACTCGGGATTCTTAGACTAAAACGAATATCATTGCATCCAGAAGCTAAATATTAGTGAACAGTGATGGTCTTAAACCACTTTTAACAGTCCAATCTCACTAAGATCAAATGATCAATGCTAGGCAAAGATCAATATACTTGCATCTATCTATCTTCCGCTATATCAAATAGCTAAACACAACTGACCAGTGATGGACTTAAACCCTAATTTAAAACGCTTCAACTAAAGATCAAATGAACAATCCAAGTCAAAACCTACAATCTCAGGATCGCCTCTTCACCACTAACACTAATCAGCACACAAATCCACAGAATGTATATACTCTCCAAGATCACATTCACATTGAGCTATCAAAACGAATCATGTCACCGCCTAGATCTGCAAAAACAGATACACAAACAGAAGCAAACCTGTAGAAATCAACGGATTTGATCTTGCTTGTGGAGACCATCTTCGTCAGATAAGGGAGGAGTCAACTGCTTAGGCTCTACTTGTAAAAAAGCTTAGGGACGACGATGCATCCACCTCCCTTGCGATGATTTATCTCTTCAACCCTTATCAGATTTAAGACTCTCCCCGATCGGTTCAAATTTAAATATTAGTCCCCGATTATTTAGTTTCTTTCACATTCGATCCTAATAGTTTTATCGGAACAAATTAGTACCCATTCGTCTCAAATGTTGCAGACTTACAGTCAAACAAGTCATTTATGATATTAGGCGTAGGAGGTGGCGCGCAATTGAATGTTCTAAAATAATTCACTGCACCAGTTGACCAGTATGTAACTAACCTATTGTAGAAAACAAAAAAAAATTGCTAAAAAAATATAAGTTAAATATCACTTTGTAAAAATACACATTATCAAAAATATGTTAATATTTGAGTTTACATTTTAGTGATTATTGTTTATGGTTTAGTATTAAAAGGGTGAGGTTGAGTTTCTAAATTTTTTATAAATATTTAAAAATTATTTAAGTGTATTTTCATCAAAAAGTTAAAGTATTTTTGAAAATTGTCATTCATTAAAGTTATATTTGTAAAGTGGTATCAAACTTGTGATGGATTTTCAATTTTCCCAAAACAAAATAACTATAGCTTATCAATTTTAATAATTTTAGTAAAAATAAATTTATTGTATTCAAGTAAATATAGTTCCAATCCCAAATGGTAGATCAAATATAATCAGTTAAGAAGCATAAGATAATTAATTTACAGATTTACGTAGATTTTAAAATAATGCATATAGATATTTTTTTTTGATTTGATCAAAATTAAAATCGAGTAAAATACAAAATTGTAACGTTCCGACCATCTATAGTTAATATCTTTTTTTTTATGTTCGTTCATTCTTTTTTTTTAAATCTATTCATTTTTCTTTGGAATCCATTTTTACGTCCATTCATTCTTTTTCTAAATCCATTCATTTTTCTTTGAAATCCATTCTTTGCAACATGTTATATGTTAATCTTTTAAATTCAAATGATTTAATTTACTAATTACATAATCATCATACGACTTTTTCTTGAAGTTTTTATAAGCCATTAATCCAAAAAGATTTTTTGATAATATAGAAATATCCAAATTAATTTTCTGAAATTTTTCTTTTTCACATATACAACAAACCAGATATTGCAAAAATAATTTAGTTTTTTTTCTTTTTTGAACACCAAAAAGTTTGAAATCGAATAATGTAATCTCCTAAAACCGAAACTGAAATACTAATTGTCATATTGTTTACCCGAACTGGATATCATTTAGGCAATGGTGAGGGTCCTTAGTTGAGTTAACTACTTCTGATGAATTCAGTTTCTTATACAAACATCAAACGTTCAGTAGAACAGTCTTATTTATAGGATACATATTTATATTTCTTTCTCTTCTTAATACCTTGTTCTTATTTTGGGTTTCTCGACCAACAGCAAGAACTAAAACTAAACCAAAATGTCACTGTCTGAAAACGAAAGTATTCTTCTCTTTTAAACTTCAAGATACTTGATGGCCGTCTGAACATCCTTATCCCCTCTCCCACTGAAGTTTAACACCACTCTAGCACCATCAGGTAACGTCGGACAAAGCTTCTCGAGATGAGCCAATGCATGTGATGTCTCCAAAGCAGGGATTATTCCCTCCAACCGAGACACTCTCTTGAACGCTACACACGGAGACCAGTAAGCAAAAACAATGCAAGTTCTCATTACATGGGAAAGAAACATATAAAGACAAGTAAGTAGTACCTTCTAAGGCTTCTTCATCGGTAACACTATAGTATTCAGCACGTCCCATGTCTTTGAGGAAACTATGCTCAGGTCCTACTCCAGGGTAGTCCAAGCTGTTATTAACATGAACATTAACTCTTTAGAAATGGATGCTAAGGAAGACCATGAACCATATTTGAACTTACCCGGCACTGATAGAGTGTGGTTCAATGATTTGGCCATCATCATCTTGCAGTAAGTAACTCATAGCTCCATGTAGCACACCAACATCTCCTTTGGTCAACGTAGCAGCGTGTTTACCACTGTCCAATCCAAACCCAGCAGCTTCCACACCAATCATACGGACCTCAGTGTCATCAACAAACTCATGAAAGAGACCCATAGCATTTGAGCCACCACCAACACAAGCAACCAAGACATCAGGCTTCCCTCCCCACTTCTCCATCGCTTGTCTCCTCGTTTCTTTACCAATCACAGCATGAAAATCTCTTACCATCATAGGGTAAGGATGAGGACCAGCAACAGATCCCAATATGTAATGAGTATCCTCCACGTTTGTCACCCAATCTCTTATCGCTTCAGATGTCGCGTCCTTTAAAGTAGCTGTTCCTGAATGGACTCCCCTCACCTCAGCACCGAGAAGACGCATCCTGAACACATTAAGAGCTTGTCTCTCCATGTCTTGAGCACCCATGTAGATAATACACTGCAAACCGAAACGTGCACATACAGTAGCTGTGGCTACACCGTGCTGGCCAGCTCCTGTCTCAGCGATAATCCTCTTCTTGCCTAAACGCTTGGCGAGAAGGGCTTGAGCCACAGCGTTGTTGATCTTGTGAGCTCCGGTGTGGTTCAGGTCTTCCCTCTTGAGGTATATGAGTGGTCCTTCACCGTTTTCTCGGCGGTAATGCTCTGTGAGCCTCTCTGCAAAGTAGAGAGGACTTTCTCGACCCACGTAGTCTTTCAAGATCCCTGCTAATTCCCTCTACAGTTCCATCAAACACTAGTTAGACATTACCTACAACTAAACTAACCAAAAAAAACATGTTCCCGATTATTTTGGCAAATTACAACAACTTTCCACAAACTAGTTTCTGTTCTGTAGTATTTTCATTTCGCATCCGACAAAAGTTTGAAACTTTTTGCAAATCATGCCAAAGATGACGCTTAAATCACAAATCATACATATAAGAAGTTACAAATAACATTGCAAAAAAATCAAAGAATCTTCAAGATTGAATAAAAGCAGAAACATGTATTGCTAAAGAACATAAGAACATGAATCATGAGCATTGTTTCCAGCTTTCTGTGTAAACTACAATCATTACGCAGATACCATTATACTATTTTGTGAATCTTCACTTTCTAATGGATTCAAAATCGACCATAAAAGAGTCACCTGGAAATCTTCGTCGGTGGCAAGAGAATAAAAAGCAGTTTCGAGTTCGGAGAGAGCGTGCATAAGAGTTTCGGGAACATACTTCCCACCAAACTTCCCGAACCGACCAAACGAATCGGGTCGTTTCCACATGGTCGGGTCAGATCCAGCAGCAGCCTCCGCCATGAGAAAAGTCGGGTCCTTTGCGATGGTGCAAGAGACGGAGAAGGAACGTGAGCGAGAGGATGGGAGAGACGTAAAGTTTGGGACTTTGAAGGGAGATGATCTCAGATGGGTCAATCTAGAAGAAGCTGAAACGGATGGTCTGAAAGTAGAAGCGGTTCCTGAGGTGGCCATTACTGAATCTCTTTGTTTTTTTCCTGACAGAACCTTCAAAGTCTGGGCCTTTTTAATAGAATATGGTCATGTTCTGTGGCCAGAAACGTCAATAAAATACAGAGACGAGACGTTGCCACATTAGTTTATTTGTGGATGACAAAATATCAAGAGGAGGTTGGTGTACATCTTTTGGGGGTTGGATGTGTTTATCACATGCCTTTATTTTGTTACTAGTGTTAGCTAGCAAATGAGGCAATACATTTTAGTAGAGAGACATAGGTCTAATTTTTTTTTTATTAACACTTTTTAAAAGGAGTGCAACACGAAGACTTCTCAGTTGGTCATTCATCCTAATACTATTTTTGTCCAAACTCGCTTAACTACGGATTTTTAATGGAATCCAGTGCATTAATGCTGGTATGACATATGCCTAAACTTTTTCATAAACCAATCTTTACAAGACAATGACCACTTGACAATTACCGTTTGATTATAATTTATTCATTTAGACTTTTCTGATTAATAGTATAAATCATTTTTGATTGGTAAAAAAAAACATAATTCTATATGACCATGAATAAACTAGTTTCATATAGCGGCATTGCAGGTATTGATATAGTAAACTCTTACTTGTGACAATTTTGTATATGTTTCTTCCATTAAGATCTTTCTTACGCTTGTCTTATGTTGGTAAGATCCAAAAAAAAAAAAAAGTTGGAACACAGCTTGGCTTTTGTATAACTTTCACCATTGTGACACTCATTAATATCTCTGAAAAACATTTGGCTTTTGTACAACTTTCACCATTGTGACATTCATAAACATCTCTGAAAAACATGTGTTCTTGATATATTCAAATTGTCAATGTATATATATTTGTTCAATTCAAAGTGTCAATATATATGTAGAAGACGATTGAGGTTAAGCTTGGGTATTTGGATTTTTGGGTCGGGGTTAGATCGGGTTTAGATCGGGTCATGTCAGGTTTAGGTCGGTCATGTCGGGTCAGGTTTTTTGAATTTTAGATGTTTTAGACCTATTAGGATACTTTGAATTTGTCAATTTGGTTTGGGTCATGTTAGATCGAGGTTGGTTCAGATTTTAGATAGTTGAACTATACTCACTTCATTTCTTTGTACATGATGTTTTAGAAGGTTTATGTTGTTTCAAAATAAATGATGTTTTAAGATTTTAAGGTATGTTTTAAGGTTTTAAGGTTAAATTTAGTTTTATTGGAAACTGTTCAACCAATAAAATTTCACAGTATTTTTTATAATTGGTTGAATAATTTTAAAATTATATATTTAAAAGTACTTTATAGATAAATATAATTTTTTTAATCTTTGTGCAGTAAATCAAAACTTCATCTATTAAGAAACAAAGGGAGTATATGATAATTAGAATTTTTTATTTGGGTTCAGATCGGGTTTGGATCGGGTTTCGGTTTGGATCTAGTTGGGTCCAACCCAAAAAAAATATTCACACACAAAAAATCTGAAAGTATTTAAAATATTCAAAATTTTACCTAAAATCTGATCGAAAAACATGAAAACTACCCGAATTTTTATTCAACTACCCAAACTATATTTTAAAAATCTAAACTTTTACCCGAAACATAAAACCATACCCAAAAACGAAACTTTTAAAAAATATTCTATATCAAAACATACTAGAATACTCATAAATACCTAATATATAATAGAATAACTGGATATTTCGGGTATCCTATCGGGTTTCGGGGTCGGATCATCTTTTCCATAAAACAACTCAGTAGAGTAAGTACCCAACCTGAACCATTTTTTCGGATCAGAACTGTTCTGGTTTCAGTTTTTGGTTACTCGTAAAATGTTCGGGCCTAATTGAGGTAGGAGAAACTTAAGTGAGAGAAACTCGGAAAAAAAATTAAACCGGAAGAAAGGATATCACTTAATGGGCTTCGGTTTGGTTCATTAGGCTCGTCAGAATTTGCTTCACAATGGGTTCGTTATGAAATGGGTTATTTTTATGGAAAATATTTGAATGGGCCCAAAAATAAAAATATCAGAGCCAGGTTTCGATCCTGGGACCTGTGGGTTATGGGCCCACCACGCTTCCGCTGCGCCACTCTGATTGTTGAAAGTTTCAGAACAAATAACTCTTTAGAACATAACGTATGCCGTCTTCTCCGATTGTATAATATTTTTCCCGATCGACAGAGATCAAAAAGTAATTGAAAGATGCGACGGCGACCAGGAATCGGAGGGCTACAAAAGGCCGCGGCTGCCAGGGTTTTGCTTCTTAACCAGATTTTGATAATTCTAATTAGGTCGAATCTGTTTGTTTCCAGTATCTCTTGTATGTGCCTTTTGTCACATATTGTTTTTCTCTATAACTCTTATCCAGGATCAGTACAGGTTGTTAGGAGAAAATGTAGCCAAGTTAAGGACTGATATGATGAAAGAACAGCTCGCTACTTTCAAGTCCCAGCTTGAAGAGTTCGCTCGTAAGCACAAGGTCCAGTTTTTTTATATCATCCTTTCTTGATTTTATATTTAATTGTATGATTTTTTTTGGGGATTGGTGTGGTTTGTTTTATTGAAAAGAAGCGTTTTTTGCAGAATGACATTCGTAAAAATCCAGCCTTTAGGGCTCAGTTCCATGAAATGTGTGCTAAAGTTGGTGTGGATCCACTAGCTTCCAACAAGGGCTTCTGGGCTGAGCTTCTTGGCATTGGTGACTTCTACTATGAACTTGGTACCTTTGTTCTCTTCTAGTGCCTGAGAAGATATGCTTGTATTGTTAGCTAGGATTTCTTTAAGTTCATGTTTGGAATATAGACGGTTCTTTTCATACTTGGAATCGCAAAATCCCTTATGTTTTGTCTCTTTACTGACTTGTTTCTCTTCTAGTGCTTATATTGTTAGCTATGACTTCTTAAGTCTATGTTTGGATAAAGGAGCATTTACACTGGCATAGTTATAGTTCTTTTTATTACTTGGAACGCACATGCTCTCTGTAATCTTAGAAAGTATGGATGTAATGTCTTTTTTTTTTTGAAAATGGTAACTTGATCAAACAGGAGTTCAGATTATTGAAGTTTGCATGCTTACGAGGTCACTCAATGGAGGTTTGATCAGCTTGCAAGAGCTCTGCAGCCATCTTCGTCAGAGAAGGAAAAAAGACCGTGAAGCTGTCACCGAAGATGATTGTCTTCGTGCTATTAGCAAGCTAAAGGTTTGTGTTTCTTTTCAGATTCAACAAAAAGGAAAAAACTGAACTGTTTCTGATAATGTCTTGAGCTTTCTATCCTTAGGTATTGGGTAGCGGATTTGAGGTTATCACAATTGGCAAGAAAAAGCTAGTCCGTTCTGTCCCCACTGAGTTGAACAAAGATCATAACCAAATCTTGGAGCTGGCTCAGGTTATACATTCTCCCTCACAAAGGAAATAAACTTTCACATGTTCTGCATTATCTCAGAAGGTTTTAACTGATGTAATTTATGTTGCTTTCTTCCACAGGGTCAAGGCTTTGGTGACTGTGGAAGAGGTACAAAGAAAGCTCTCTTGGACATCTGGTCGGGTCATAGATGCTCTCGAAACTTTGTTAGAGGTATGCATTTGCTATTCATATTGGGTGTGATTCGGTATATATGGTAAATACAGTGATCCTCCAACTTTGTAAACTTATTTTCAGGAGGGACTCGCAATGATCGACAATGGCAACAGAGATGGAAAATGTCAGTACTGGTTCCCCTGTGTATCTTCTGTTTACTCATTCGTTGGATCTGATACTTAAACTGGTGCACACTCTCTTTTGTATTTTTGTTTCATACTCAATACACTACTCTGTATTGCATATAAATTACGAAAAGATTTTTATCAGTATGTTCCTTTAAAACTTCTTGTGCAAACAACCAAACCATAGAGAGAGAGATTAAGCTAAACAATGTTGGGTGTACGTTAAGCTTTGGGGCTATCGTGATGGCTATTAAAAAGTCTCAAACTATGAACTTTTATTTTCTAAAGTTACTCACTAACACTCAACAACTAATGATGACGGCTAACATTTGGATATGTCGGTTTCTTCCATCGTGTTGGAGTTTGGTTCGGTCCATGACCTTGGCTTCACCCCGAGCTTGAAATACAACACCATCTCCAACGCTTCAAAGAACTTACTTTCATCCAAAACCTTGTTCCAAACCCCACTCACTACGCAGTAATTGTTGTTATAAGGTGATCGGTGATGATCCACGTGCCGTGTCCGTGACACAAGCAGTCCAATGTCCTGTAAAGCCACCACAAGAGGAGGTAGCTCACTCTTGGTTCCATGAGCCCAGACATGAAACTGCTGGCAAAACAATACGCAAAATGCAAACATGCTTACAAAGCCATGAAGCACATGGTCATCAAATGCAAGATCTAGTGGTAGAACCATCAAGGTTGTGCCACGAGCCAGAAAGTGTAGATTGTTTGCAAACTCCCGTTTGGTGATTGTCTAAGGACACTCGTGGTGAGCTAGAGAATCTTGGACGTGGGTTCCTACTAGAGGCGTTGACTCATCTCCGTAGTTATCAGTGGCCCAGTGGTAAACACCAGAGCCTAAATCTGCTAAGATGTATCCGGCAAAACCGGCTAAAGCTGGTTCGAGCCAAAGGTTTGAACCAAACCCTCCAATGATAGATTTGGCAAAAGAGACAAACACGGTGGTGCAGCCAGCTGATACCCATAAGCGGTGGGTCCATGTAGATTGCAAAGCTGTGTCATTGGACAGAGGAGGATTCACAACCACAAGCTTCTCACGGTTAGGGAGAGACTTGGTGGTGGTGGTAACTGAGCACGTGAACACGGTGGATGGAGAAGCAACGGACGGTGACTTGTTGGAATGTTGCTGGTGATGGGACGTAGAGTGTGTTTGGTCTGAAGTGATACTACAGCCATTGAAAGATATCGAGTTTCTAGATCTTTTTTCAAGGATAAGAGGAAAGAGATTACGTTAAGTCATGTTGTTGTGTGCTTCAAGATGTGTGGGGACTACTGTCATCACTTAGCCAATTACGAGCCGCCAGCTGTGAATATTCTTTTCTTTTCTTAAATAGTGATAGTTGCTCAAAAAAAGGTTATCCAGCATCAGCATTGAAGATCTTTCGGGGTTGATTGTTTTGTAGATTTTACGTTAGTTTTTAGTTTTGATTTTCCCAAAAAACACTTTTTACTAATCATGATTTGGTCAAGTAGATTTTCTATTTTTTAGGGAAATTAGTTTTTGCTTCCTTTTACTATTTCCTTCTTAGAAATCAAAATCCTTATTCAAGTGGTTTCTTCCTTTTTGTACGACCAAAACAAAAAAAATATTTTTAATAAATAAATTATTAAGTGAGTAAATAGTCTACTGTATAAAACCTACTCTACAACACATCCAAAATAAACATGAACCTTAAAATTATTCTACTTTTCTAAGCATTTGGAATTTTCTTACACTTTTATTTGGAAGTGATTAAAGTTTTGTTAAGGTAAAGTTAATTTATTGATATTTTGATTTGTGTTTTATAAACAATCGTTCATTCATGTAGAATTAGTTCTTATTTATGTTTACACGTAGAATTAAGTTTTTATTAAAATATTGTTATGGCATAAATATATGTATTATTATAAATGAAAAATAACAGTACTTATGAACTTTTTTCAACAAGTACATAAGAACTGAATTTAAATCTATAGTATAATATTAAGGTCCACAAATTTTAATTATTAATAATGTATCTTTTTATAGGTATGACACACCAAGGACAATCATCAAATGGCAAAGAGGTATTTATTTACTAAATAAATATTTATAATTGACGATAATATAATTTAATTGACTAATTAATGTATGATATATTAAAGGGAAAAATACAATGGAATGATAGCATGATTCATATATTTCTTGAAATATATGAAAATGAAATGGAAAGACTAAATTGGCGTACTGGTCCTTTAAAAAAGAGAGTAAAATGCGAATTAGAAATGAATTTCGAGAAGCAACATGTCAAAATCCAGAATGGCTTCCACTGAAAAACAAGTTTTACTCTATAAAAAAACTGTACGACATTTATCGTCGATTGGGTCGTATGACTGGAGTTACATTTCACGAGACCACAAAAGCTATTCAAATGGAAGATGAATGGTGGAATGACCGTATTCAGGTAATCTTTGAATATCATAGCCATCAATTTTTTATTAGGAAAGTTAATAATTTTTTTTTTAATTTAGGAAATAAATGATGCTTCAAAGCTCCGGGCACACCCCTCACTGATCTCGACAGATTGGATCGACTTTTTGGAGGCAAACACATTTCAACCGATGATGGATATTATCCAAGTTCTGGAGTGGATCAAAATACTGAGTCTGAGACGGTTACCGAGAATGAATATGACACAGTGAATCTAGAAGATGATTCTGATGTGCCTTCAAGAAACCAAAACGAAACACCGTCTTCCTACAACTCGAGTTCCAAACGAGTGTACGGAAACACTTCACATAGTTCATCTTCGGCACGTAAACGAGGAACAACGAAGGTTTTCATATGACTTCGTGACAAACGAAGCCTACATGAAACGAACAGAACTTTATGAACGAGCCCAAGATAACAAGCTTGAACGTGTCATTGCCTCGTTACAAACACTCCCAAGTCTTCAATATGACTCTTCATTATATTGGGGAGCAGTGACTGTGCTTCAAAGTAATGAGACACATGCACGTGTTTATCTTACACTACCCGACGACGATGCTAGAATAAAATATGTCGAAAGAATGACAGGAATCGATCGAGAAGCTGAATAAGAAAGTTTAAAATCTTGAAAATTTTTCTTTTGTCGGATATTAATTTATGTTTGATTTTCAATAATTATTTCTTATTTTATGTTTCTTATTTATGTTTCTTTATTTATCAAATAATAATTATTTATTTAATAAATTACTTTTTGTTTTTTTGTTAGAAAGAAGCATTTTACCGAATGCTTGAAGATGATGAAGCAAAAGATGGAAGCATTAATTTTGGAGAATCCTTCATCGATCCTTATTCTGTGAGTATAGAAAGGCAACGAATGAACCTGGATCCAGAACGCGGTCGAAGATATGTATATGAGTTACTTCATGGTCACGACGTACAATGCTATAACATAATTCGAATGTATCCACGAGTATACATTCAGTTATGTGAAAAGCTTAAGGAGGATTATCAGCTGAAGGAGACTGATAATGTAAGCATCCATGAAAGTGTTGTAATATTCTTTAACATATGTGCTCAAAATGTTACTCAGAGGTTTGTGGGGAAGATATTTGGTCACTCACAGGAAACCATAAGTAGAAAATTCCATGAAGTGTTGAGTGCTCTTGAAAAAATGGCGGTTCATTTGCTTAGACCTGGTCCAGATGAGCTCACACAACCTCATCCTAGGTTACAATCCAATAGAAATTATTGGATTCAGAAAAATATTGAAACAGGAAAAGTGATACGAGTATGAATGTTTTAGCTATATGCAATATGGACATGTTGTTTACATATGCATATATAGGTATTCCGGGATCAACTCATGATGCAAAAGTTTTAGCACTAGCAATGGAGGGGCCTCATCAATTTCCGACGGTACCTTTTGGAAAGTATTATTTGGGAGATTCTGGTTATCCTCTCCGACCTGGATTTCTTACTCCATATAGAGGGGAAATATATCATCCTAACCAATACGATGGAACTAGTCCACCCAGTAGTTACAAAGAAATGTTTAAACAAACGACATTCTTCGCTACGATCTGTTATTGAAAGGACTTTCGGTGTCTGGAAAGGAAAATGACGAGTTTTAAGAGAGAAACCAAGATACAACATACATGTTTAAAGAAGAGTTGTTGCAGCTACAATGGCGCTACATAATTTTATTAGGCTCTCAAATAGGAGATGTTGATTTTGATTCAGACTATACAACTGGTAATGTACCAGCTGAAGACTCTGATCAGATGAAGACGAAGAACATAATAACACTCATGTTCACTATATGGAAGGCATTCGAGATCAAATTTCTGCATCTTTATGGGATTCAAGATAATTTTTTATTTTATATTTGAAGTTTTGTTTTAAAATAAATTTATTAATAAATTTATGTGTTTTATAATAATACTATTTTATTTTTTAATTTCAAAAATAAATATTTTACTATTAATAATATTCTTTATTTCACTATTTTTAAAAGTAAAAACCAAAAACTAGAAACTAAAATCTAAAACCACCATTCAAGTTTTTCAAAAAAACTAAAATCTACTGCAAAATCAAAAACCAAAATCTAAAAACCAAAAGCTAAAATCCAAAAACCAAAAACCAAAAACCAAAATCTAAAAACTAACAAAACAATCATCACCTTCAAGTGATCTCTCGAAACTATAATGCCTCCAAGTTTCAAAAAAAAAAGAAAAGAAAAAAAACTATAATGCCTCCTAACCGGTTTGGCATAAAACCGGGTTATTCCAGTCTTTCATGATGGGCCGAAATATTTTATATTGGGCCACGTGAGGCCCAAATCACAAGATATTTTTGTTTGTGTTGTTTTTTTCTTCTATAAAATACAACCGACACACAGTCCACTCTCCCTCTTTTGCCCTTTGTCCGAAACTGCAAACTGCGGCGTCGTCTCTTGTTTTAGGTTTTCGCCGTCATGATGCAGCAGCCACCTCCCGCCGCCAACGGTACCGCCGCAGGACCAGGGCAGATTCCTTCTGATCAGCAAGCTTACCACCACCACCAGCAATCGTGGATGATGCAGCAGCAACAACAACAGGGCCAGCCGCCGGCAGGATGGAATCCACAGTCGGCGCCGTCTCCAGGTCAGCAGTACGGTGGTGGATCTCAGAATCCAGGATCAGCTGGAGAGATCAAATCCTTGTGGATCGGAGACTTGCAGCCATGGATGGAACGAAGGCTACCTCATGAACACTTCGCTCACACCGGCGAGGTAATCTAAAATCTCAATTTCACTCCTTTTATAGAAATTTTCTTAGCTTGATTCGATGACTTTGACATTTCTAGGCTCAACAAGCTAAAGTAAAGCTTAATCCTTTATGTAAAGTTCTTAGCTTGATTCGATTACTTTGAAATTTGTAGGCTCAACAAGCTAAAGTAAAGTTAATCCTTTATAAAGTTATAAGCTTGATTCGATGACTTTAAAATTTGAAGGCTCAACAAGCTAAAGTAAAGTTTAATCCTTTATATAAAGTTTTTAGCTTGATTATATGACTTTGACATTTTTAGGCTCAACAAGCTAATGTAACTTTTAATCCTTTATATAAAGTTCTTACCTTGATTCGATTACTTTGAAATTTTTAGGCTCAACAAGCTAAATTAAAGTTTAATCCTTTATATAAAGTTCTTACCTTGATTTGATTACTTTGATATTTGTAGGTTCAACAAGCTAAAGTCATTCGCAATAAGCTGACCGGTTTGTCTGAAGGTTATGGGTTTATTGAGTTTGTGAGCCATGCTGCAGCTGAGAGGATTCTGCAGACTTACAACGGTGCCCAAATGCCTGGCTGTGAACAGACTTATAGGCTTAACTGGGCTCAGCTTGGAGCTGGGGAGAGACGCCAGTCTGATGGGCCTGAGCACACTGTTTTTGTAGGAGATCTGGCACCTGATGTCACCGACTACGTGCTTACTGAGACGTTCAAGGCTGTTTACTCTTCTGTCAAGGGCGCAAAAGTTGTGACTGATAGGAGCACTGGACGGTCCAAGGGCTACGGATTTGTGAGGTTTGGGGATGAAAGTGAGCAGATACGTGCCATGACTGAAATGAATGGTCAGTACTGCTCGTCCAGGGCTATGCGTATTGGTCCAGCTGCTAACAAGAAGCCTCTTACAATGCAACAACAACCAGGTATGTGTTGTTTTGAAAGAACAATGACTTATGAATATGTTGAGTGGTGGTTTGACTCACGTTGTCTTTAACTATCTATGTTTGTTGATTGTATTTTCCTTGGGGTATATACTTTCTCATTGGTGGAGCTTGTTCTGTTAGTTACGACCTATACTTTTCCAAGTTTTAAATACAGTCCTTATCCTTCAACTTCACGCCTTTCAGCAGTTCAAATAATTTAATATCGGAAAACATCCTAAAGCTTATAAGAAAACTCATGTTGTCTTAAAGCAGGAGAAGGGGCCTGGAACTGACTTCAGCTGAAAATGATACCACCTTATTGCGTGGCCTCATTTAGGTCAGTTGGTTATGTTTTCAAAAGAAGTTAATTACAATTAGCTTTTTATCGCAAATTATTTTCAGTTACTTACTTATCAAGCACAAGTCTTTTCTTTACTTTCAAGCCCTACCTTTTCATATTGCACAGTTTATTATATTTTGCTTCTTTTCCAGTATGAAAACCCTTCAAGTGTGTTTTGTAATTTTCTTCATACCTCTCTATTCATCTTCTTAGTGTTTTAAATTTTTTTTTCTTCTTTCAGTTAGTTTTCTCTAAATTTATGCTGTCAGCTCTTCTTTCTTGTTACTTTACCTGGCAAGTTGATTACTATGGTAACAAGTCTCTGTCCATGGAAGGAACTTAGCTTACTTGTGATATCCTGGAGGGTTTTGGTGCCATTCTCAAATTTCTCAAAGTTGGATCCAACTTTCGCCTAGAACACCCTTAATGATTTGTCTATCAGTTATCTACTAACTTCAGAATCTCTTTACTTTAATCTTCAAGCTGTAACATATATGCCATTTGCTTTATCTGCTGATATTTTTGGATCTTTAGTTGGGTACTCTTGCAACTCTTATAGTTTGTGCCTGTTTGCGTTAGTGTCTGTTTTCTTTAGAATATAGAAGTGTAAGGTATTACACTAAGCTCTCTTGTCTGTTATTTGTAGGTGCATATCAGAACACTCAAGGAAATCCCGGAGAAGGTGATCCAACTAACACAACGGTGCGTACTTTGTTTGGGTGTTCCATGTAGGGTATATTTTGTTAATTTAAGGGTCACTTTTTAATTTTATCAGATTTTTGTTGGAGCTTTGGATGAAAGTGTGACAGAAGATGTTTTGAAGTCAGTTTTTGGTCAGTTTGGTGAACTTGTTCATGTAAAAATACCAGCAGGAAAACGTTGCGGATTTGTTCAATATGCTAATAGGTAGTGTGATTGTGAAGACTAACTTGTTTTTATTTTGAGAATGTGTTTTCACATTGTCTTTTCTCTGTCTGTGTGCTTTCAGGGCATGTGCAGAGCAAGCACTCAACTCGTTGAATGGAACACAACTTGGCGGACAAAGCATTCGTCTTTCATGGGGTCGCAGTCCTTCCAACAAGCAGGTTTGTATCCGTTAAGACAATGCAATAAGTTTACTATGTTCTGTACTCTTATGTTTTCTGATGAATTTAACAGACTCAACCTGATCAAGCTCAGTATGGTGGTGGATACTATGGATATCCTCCTCAGGGATATGAAGGTTACGGATATGCTCCTCCTCCTCAGGACCCTAACGCCTACTATGGTGGCTACCCTGGTACCGGCTATGGGAACTACCAGCAGCCTGGTGGCTACCAGCAGCATCAGCAGGTATTTCTTTAGTATTGTTACCTGAAAATCTTTGAGATTTAAGCTAACTTGAACACTCTAATCTCTATTTGCGAGCTTACTGATTCTTGTTCCCTTTTGTTTATTCTTCCTAATTGCAGTGAAGCATGATGTGTATGTCGTGATCGGAGCTGAAGTTTCAGAAAGGTGTCTGTGATGATGAACCACCGTTTGGAAATGGTGAATTGAGTTAGTTGAAGTGGATGTGTATTAGCTCATGTCTCCGATTCTATCTACAACTCTTGTTTTCTTTTGTTTGTTTGTTTTTCCTCTCGCGTGACAACTGTTGAGTGTCCTCCTTTGAAGTCGTAACAAAAGGCGTTTAACTGAACTGAAATGCTTTTTGTCATTTGACCATTATGTTTTCCTTTTGTTGTTTCTGTACTGTTTTCTTGCAACCCCCTATGACAGATTCTATAAGGCAACAATAACCACTACTGTTTTCTTTATCATAAGTTCATAACTAACTCACTAGTTCAAAACTTTTGGTTATGTAACGCAAGAAGTCTATAATTATTCAAGACATTTGGTTCTTTTGATACCGTAAATCCAACATATATATTATAGTATACCGCATGTTAATTTCAAAGTGGGTTAACTAGTGATTAGTTTAACCAGTGGTTAGTTTCAAACAATGATCGTTTAAGAACATTGTGTCAATTTTAGTTAAGCATTCTTGAATTACTGTTTCTATTTATTTGTTGTTTATAACAGGGTTATAAAATGACAAAAGTTACAAACATTATTTTGCTTTTTTTGATAATCTGGGTTATCCGGATCCGAAGTCCTGACTAATCCCCTGGAGACCGGCCTACCAGTATAACATATACATTGTTTTTCATTTTTGTTTACTAATTGGTAGACGGTTCCTTTTCACCAGATCAATGAAGAAGAAAGATAATTGTTGAAAGGAGGATGTATGATTAAGCTTTATGTCCTTAAATGATTCACATGATACATATAATAGTGAGTAAATGCATTGTTGGTGAGATCATTGCTATTTTAGGTGGAACAACACTATTTTGTGTGTTAAACAAAGGAAAAAACAGTTAGATAAACAACATTTGAGTATAATTTGGTGTTTGATGTGTAAAATTTGCATTCAAATATTTTAGTGTTCCATTTCATATAAATAAATAAATACAATTGGTTTTGCATCCAAACTTACATTTCATATGTAAAATTTTAAAACATTTGAGTATATAAAAAATATGGGCCGGGTATGCTTAACTTAATAAGGGCCCGCCCATATAAAAAAAAGGAAAGAGTCGTATTACCGGTTCCCTCGTATCTCTAGATCTGTGTTCTTCCTTTTCTGGTACGATGATCATGTATATATAAACTACCTACAAACAGACCGTGTAATAGAGTAGAAACTTCTAGAGATTTCAGAAGCTTGAATTGCATTGAAGGTCAACAGGATGGGATACGCTAGACAACTCGAAGACGACAACTCTTCATCGTCACCACCACTAAACGAAACGATGTTGCTAGCGACTATGTGCATCATCGGATTACAGGTTCACGTTCACGTCAAGGACGGCTCCGTGTTTTCCGGTGTATTCTATACAGCTTCCTTCGAGAACGGCTTTGGTACGTTTATTGATTTTGTGTGTGTGTTGCTGTAATGTTAGTAGAGATCTGAATTGGATCTATGGTATTAAATCGAAGATTATGTTTGTTTTTTTAATGAAATTAGACAGTTTAAGCAAGTCAATACGGTAATGGAATCAAGCTTGTCCAGATCAAGGAAAGCTACTTTGGTTTTGTTGTTATGTCTGTCTGTTTTTTAAATGTGATTAGATAGTTTAAGAAAGTCTATACAGTAATGGAATCAAGCTTGTCTTAATCAAGAACAGGCTTGGGGCCTTGAAAAGTTATATTATGTTTAGTTATTAGGGGTCAATTTTGAACAAAAACAATTAAGTAGTTATGTTTGTTATGTACTTATAAGAATTGAACATGGTGCACAGTTTGATTCCTAATTCTCAGGCACGGCCCTGAGAACATCTACTTTTTCTGTTATTGTTTTGCTGTTAGTTTGTTTATTTCCTGATTTGGGATGTTTTGTTTTTGTTTTTTATGGTTAGGCATTGTGTTGGAGAATGCAAAGATGACTAAGAAAGGGAAGAGTAAAGCGAATGTAGCAAGTGGAAGTGTGGTCGAGACACTTGTTATTATGTCTCCCAACATTGTTCAAGTTGTTGCAGAGGTTTGTCCTTTTTGTTTAGTTACTTTTTTCTTAAAGTTTTGTTTGTGATATGGTTTGATTAGGGAGTCTCGCTACCATCAAATGTAACTGGCAATAATGAAGGTGAGGATGTTGGATCAGCCCTGGAGACTTTACCCTCTAAGCCTCGTTTATCTGCTGCAAACAAAACTAAAAATAATTGCGTTGAAGGAAGGGGCAATCATCATAGGAGGTAAGCTATGTGACTGCTTTATAGTTCATCTTGAAATAGAAAATAATAGTGAAAGGGATTATGCCGTTAGGGATTGATGAATCATCACTCTATGAATCATTGTTCTGTTCTTATGCTTCATCTGGATATCTGTATTACTATTATGTAACACTTTTTTTTTTCTGTTTCCATACCAATCTTAGTTGTCTAGTATAGTAGCTGCATCGACTGTATCAATACTAGCACAATTCAATTACTATCTTGGACATACCTATGTCTAAAAGTTTGCCTTGAATATTTTTCTTTCGTTTCTCTGATTCTTGCATGCTTTTGGTGACAGACAGCTAGGAGCCAAGGTTTTGAAGTGTAATGAACACATTCCTGACATTCATCAGGAGGATATCCAAAGCTCAAGTTCTAGCTGTAAGTTCATTTTCTGTGTAATTGTTTTATTTTTTGTTATTGGTGTACTTGTTTCCGCTTCTTTTGGACATTGAAATGTTTTCTTTTTCTGACATACATATCGTTAACTTTCATTCATGTAATAATAACAACCAACCAGTGGATAGCATGTCCGAACCAGTTAAACCAATAGAGGAAGATAAGTTGGTGCTGGAACCTATAAGTAATGGTATTCACGATAGTGCTCAAAGGCCCTCTTGCACTGACAATTCATCTTATCGAAGTACAACTGTTGATGAAACCTCAGAGTTGCGTCAGGGTTTAGAGGCATCTCCTAATAAATCAGTACCTATCCAGGCCTTAAAAAAGGCTAAGGTATGCTGTCAAATTAGTCAGTGTTTCATTTACTCATCTGTTACTTACTCAATGACCAAGTTTCTACTTTTATAATTTTTACCACATACTACTTACATTACAGGAGTTCAAGTTGAATCCAGAGGCAAAAACTTTTTCTCCATCTTATACAAAACGTCTTTCACCGTCTCCTGCTGCAATGCCTGATACTGGAAATATTGAATATATACCAAGCAACACTCCCATGCTACCTGTTCCTGAATCTGTTTACCCAGATGTTGGAAACAACCCTTACATGCCCCATACAATTTCACCTTCCAAGTTTGTGCCATATGGTGATTTGACTACTGCAAATCCTTTCGGTGGCTTTCACTATCCTCAACATGTAAGTATCATCTTTCCTCGGGCATATTATGTCAAAGGGGCCTTATCAACTAGCAGTTGAGAGTTGTTTCAGCACTAAGCGCCTATATCCTTAAGAAATATCAGTATAAAAAACCAGATTAGATATCTCTTTGAAGTTTGAACTGACATGACTTAGTTTAACAAAATGTCTTTTACAATAAATGATATCATACTTCCATTTGTATTGCAGATGATCGGGCCTACTGTTAATAGGGCACAGCCGCAGAGATTCACCTCACCGTACCAATCTGTTCAAGCATCACCAATGTTTGTAAATCCAAATCCTCAGGTTGTATTTCTTGGATAACCCGGAAGACTTACTTTTGCTTAGAGTTGTGTATTAGTGAGTTGCATTGTTATGAACTTTACTTGGTGTATATGTTTCTCAACACTTCTACTGTACTCCAGGTAATGGTTGCGAGATCAGGACAGCTTCTATATGTCCAACCAGTTTCTCAGGTTAGAACTTGGTGCATAGAACTTCTTTACTAGTTATTTAGTTAGTTAGCAATTTGGTGAACATATAATGATGTTTAGATTAATCAATCTATGGCTTACATGTTAGACAAATGTATGTCATATATCACTTGTTTAAAATCTTCATATTCATATCTTATAGTCAGATCTTGTAACCCTTCTTCTTCTTCTTTTGTCTTTTCTAGAATCTGGTTCAAGCAACACCGCCTCTTCCACCTATGCTCTCCCGTCCTTTACCACCCGCACAACATGTCCAATACCTGAAGCATCAAGGTAAAACACTATTAAGTCTCTCTTAATAAACAATGTGTTTGTACCAAACCAAAAAGGTATTGGTCCTAACTAGAAAAACCATTTTGTGATGCAGGTGTGGTTGCAGCTGGCCAGCCACAGCAGCTATGCATTCCCCAACCATTCACGTCGGGTGGACTGCAACCTTACAGCGTCCCCACCCAATTTCCGGTTATGCAGCTTCCTTTACCGACGGAACAGCAAATGCCCATTGCAGTTCCTAATGGCTTCTTTGGCACAAAGTTTCCATAAATAGTCTCCTGTTTTTTTTTGGGTTTCATACCTTTATTCTTTGCCTCTTCAACCTAAAAAGGGGTTTATTGTTGGGTTTGGCTTGTACTTGTTTTTTATTCATTGATTTGTCGAGTTGGATTGGATAAAAACTGTTGTAGAATGTGAAAACATTATGATTATTTGGTTAACATAAGTTGGGAAAATAACATTACAGATCCATATTTGTTGAGCGAAATGAATGGCGTTTCATATATGGTGGTGCATAACGCATACGAGGAAAAACAAACCGGACTACTCATCACGTTACCACAAATGATTATGAGTCAATTTGTTACAGGGAGATTAAGGAAGAAATAGAAAATGATAGAGATGATAAATGAAGAAGATGGAGAAAGAGGAAGAAACATTGTTGTATTTGATTAGACTCTCAGGATTGCTAATGAACCTTTACATAGACAAAAGTTAACTATGTGGAAGCCTATAGTTTAGTGGTCAAAGTTTAAAGTATTTTATATCCAATCTCTAGTTTAATTTTCAAAAGATATAATTTTTTACAGATTATAAAATACAAAATGTATCAAAAATTCAGAATGTTGCAAGCAGAATTGTGTGTTGAGGAGCTGCATTGTAGAATTTGTGAAATATAAATTTTATAATGATGTATTTAAGATTTGACCGGTGTTAAAAAGAAAAAAAAAAGTAAACCATAAATGAGATGATAAACCGAAATGAACTAGTAAGAGCACCAGCAGCAGCAAACTTCTCAACATCAATTCTCCATATAACTTTTTGATTATATTATTCATTTTCGTTTGATTTTTCTTTTTTCTTTTTTTAAAAAGAAAAATATATAGAACTGAACCTATCGCGGACCGCCATGTGTCGTGAGATCCGCATAATAGTTAAGATTCGGTTCAGCGGGATGAACTTCTCTCTTCCAGGTTCATCTCCCTTTCAATATTATATTCTTTTTTTTTATTAAAAAACGTGTGAACCTCAATTAAAATCCCCTAATGCTGATGCTCTAAGAGTGTGAATGGGAGTGTAGGACAAAGACAGGACAAAAGCAGGTCAACTGCTTTTACTTTTCCTGCATTAAAAGTTGCCATTCACATTTTTCTGAAAATAATTACGTTGGAAGCAGGACAACTGCACACATACTGTAATTTTGTCTTTTTCTGCACAAAAGCAGATGTCCTGCATGGCTTGCTATCCCCTCACCTTTTGAAGCAGTTGTCCTGCATGAACTCTCTTTTTCTAACGAAAAGATGTATTCTTATAAATAAAATTAAACAAAAATTCTTTACTTTTTACATATAAATAAATTCTACTTTCAAAGAAAATCATCAGTTCTTTCTTCACTCTTCTTTCCTTCCTACGTAAGTCTTTCTTTTTAACTTTTTTTTTCCTTTTGAAAACTATTTAAATGTTATGAATACTAATCCATGTAATTGTTATTGCAGCTATTTTTGAAGACTCCTTGCCTTTTCTTTTCCACGTAAGTTTTGATGTTCTGAACTTAATTTTTTTCTTTTTTGCAAATTGTTTCAAATATTTAGATGTTATAAATATTAATTCATGTAATTGTTATTATAGCCATCTTTGAAGACTCCTTCATTACCAAGAAAATAAGGTTTTTTTCTTACTGAACTAATTTTTTCCAGCTTACTTCTTTTTATTTTATTTATATACTATACAATAGTAATTGTAAATATAGAAGATTTAATTAAAAATCTTTATATCTTTAGTGTATTTTATAGAAATTAGTCTAATTGCACATTAAATTATAAGTTAGAAGAAGAAAATATTTAATTCGTCAACTAAGTTTTTCCAGTTAGTTCTTTTATTTTATTTATATACTATACAGTAGTAATTGTAAATATAGAATAGTTAATTAAAAATCTTATATCTTTAGTGTATTTTATAATTTTACCTATAATAAATGCATGTAAATATATATTTATATTATAAGGTAGATATATGTATTAACTGAAAGTAGAAAATATGTAACATTTTAATTCATACAAGTAAAAAACCAATGTATATATATAAATATTTCCCAAAAATATACATTTAGTATAAAATATTTATATAATTAGTGTAAAACAGAAGTAAGAATAATTTGTTTACATATACATATATATATATATATGTGCATATTTATTTAACAAAAACAGTATAATATAAGTATTGAAATAAATTTTAATAATTATTTCAAAATTATATGTATACCATATACATGTAAATTATTAGAATAATACTTTATAGATGTATCATATGGAATAAGATGTGTGTTACACTTTAATTTAATTAAAATATAAAATATATACATGTTAGAAAATATTTATTTAAGAAAACTATACTATAAATATTAGAAAAATTATTCAATAACCATTTAGAAATTACTTTGATTTCTTTTGTAATCAACCAAATAATAAAGATTGGATTACATTTAATCAACCAAACTAATATTAGTTATTTTAAAATTGTAGATATGACGTCAAATCGCCGATAAAATATAACATTTTCCGATGAAGAAGATGTGAACTACAAGAAATGTACTGGGATCGACATGATAGGACATCGTTTAATATCATGGCAATATGTGATCTAAATATGTTGTTTACATATATTTGGAATGGAGCACCCGGATCTTGTCATGATACATCAGTTCTCACGATGGCACAAGACAGTGATTCTGATTTTCCTTTGCCTCCACCAGACAAGTATTATGTAGTAGATTCTGGATATCCAAACAAGCGAGGTTTTTTGGCTCCCTATAGATCTTCTCGGAATGGGGTTATTGGGTATCACATGTCTCATTTCAACAACGGTCCTCCTCCTAAGAATAAACAAGAGTTGTTTAATCGATGTCATGCATCTCTACGTTCTGTTATTGAAAGGACATTTGGAGTTTGGAAGAAGAAATGGAGGATTCTGAGTGATTTTCTCAGATATGATATTGCTGTTCAAAAAAGAGTGGTAACTGCTACAATGGGACTACACAATTTCATCAGAATTTCAAATTATTTCGATGAGGATTTTGTTGAAATAATGAGAGACAAATTTCAGCAACGAAGATTCTGAAAGTGATCCTCGTGATTTGGAGACAACAAATATGGCTGATGGAAATCATATGATGAACATTAGAGACAACATCGCAGATATGTTATGGGCAAATCATTAAATTATTTTACCTTTGTTTATGTATTTTTCATTATGTATTTTGATATTTTGGTGTAATTTTTATTATTAAAATACATGATTTGTATTTTTTGAACTGATTTTACCATTCATAACTTTCAAAATAACTTGTTCTACTTGATCAGCATCTCTCCTGCTTGATCTGCATCTCTCCTGCATGATCCGCTTGATCTGCACTTGTCCTGCTTGATCAGCATGATCTGCTTGAACTGCTTTTACCATTCGGAACCTAAATGCGAATGGTAACATGAAGTTCCCGACACAACAATTATAAAGTTAAAGGGCCCATATCCGAATCCCGACATTGTTTAGGCCCGACAAACAAGGTTACGTCGGTTTCTTTAATCAATTTTTTTTGTTTGACCGAAGATTCCTATAGTCCGCCGTCCACAAATAAATCCTCTGACTCGAACCTTCCGGCGATCTAAAATTTCTCGGTGAGTTTTGATGGAAATACGCAATTCAGAAGGAAAGCTTCCGTCTTCGCTCAAAAGTCTCGACTTAAACACCAATCATGGACCAAAGAAGATGAATCATGTTCCACCTTATATATCTTCTTCACGTAAGCCCCGTTCTTGTTTATGCAACTCTCTGTTAATTCGTTTCTCTTACCTCTTTGTTTCTGCAAAATTGCAAAGCTTTATGGATAGTTTTTATCATCTCTGATGAGGTTTATGAGTTCGGATTTGGACATATGTCTGCTGGTTTGGTTTTGTTTCAGTGACAGGGATCTCTGCGTTGAAACGAGGACCACCATCGCTTGTCAGCTTATGTCTTGGAGTTGTTGGGAGGCATTTAGAAGAAATCATTCCTTGTTTAGCTGATGATATCTCTAACATCTTTCCTGCAGACATCAAGGTTTGTTTAGTTCTTTGTGTTTTTCTTGCTCTAACCTGTATTTTTGCTAATCAAAAAGCCTATTATTCATGTGACACAGATGTCGATTGCTGCCATTGCTAAAAGAAGAAAGCTTCTGGATGATGATTTGATTATCTCTTTGGCTGACACTTCCTGGGAGGTTCTAGACGTTAGTGGTTCAGAGGTTTCAGATTCTGGCTTAGCTAAAGTGTCGGAGATGTGCAAATCTCTCCGAGCTGTGGACATTAGGTATTGATATTGCTTAAAGAATTAACTTGATCTAGGGTTCTAGGTCATGTGAGCTCCTGCCTCATTGTATGGTTTAATTTAATTACTAGTATGGATGAGGGTATCAGGAGTTATTTCTCTGTGTTTCTTTAGCTTAGCTATTACTTGTCTAGCTGTTGATCAAAATTTTGGAACCATTTACTTCCATTAAGATAGGAAGAACACAGTCTACCAAAACATATGTCTGATTGTTTTGGGTTGGAGTAGTGATTTTGTTTTGTTAGTTCTGGTCTTGTGGGTTCTTGAGCTTAGGAGCTTCTCTTCATTATATAACTGTGTTTTTGTTCATCTTGTGTATTATATAGTTGCATTGTTTTCGTAATGCAGCCGGTGCAACAAGGTCACATCCATGGGAGTCTCAGAGCTTGTACAAAACTGCAGATCATTGGAAACTTTAAGATGCGGGTACTCTTATTTATAAGTGCAGTTAACTGGCTTTTCATGTGATGATTTTTCTGGGTTGGCTTGTCTATTTAATCACTCATGAATTTAAGTAATTTTGTTGGGTAAAGTGAGATAGAAGTGAACCCATATTGTGTGGGTTTGACTATAGGGGGCTAACAAACTTTATAAAACAGGCAATGAGAGAAAACATTAATATTGCAGAGGATGCCCAAGCAGTGAGTCCACAGCACGCAGGTCTTTGAGTTTGTTTAAACCAGACTTGAGTAATGTTGAAGAAGAAACATGGGAAGAACTAGACGTTACAGAGATTGGTCATGGCGGTCAATCATTGCGTTGGCTTGTTTGGGTACGTATTGTCCCCTCTTGGCTAATAAGAATCTACTTTCTAGTCTTGGTCAGATAGTTTCACACTAGTTTTAACTTTCTTCTTCTGCAGCCACGGATTGATAAGGATTCATTAGAGATGCTATCCATGGAATGCCCTAGGATAGTAGTAAACCCCAAGCCCTCGTTTCTCACTTACAGTCTACAGGAAGTTCCTCGAGAAGCATTACCAGATGCTGCATTGGATGAGCCGTTTGTGAAAGATATTGACCCCAAGACATGGGTTGTTAGAGGAATAGTGAAGGATCCCATAACATCCTCAGTATCATTCACCTCCAGTGAGCTGTCAATAGCAGAGAAGTTCAGACTAGCGTTCGCAGAGAGAGATGCACGGTTGGCCCCTAAACGAGCAAAGAATGCAAGGCAACAGCAACGTCGTGCTGAGAGGGATTGGATGATGTCTAGTGACGAAGCTAAATCAATGGTGTTTACATCAAAGGCCACTAGATCTTTGCGCAAGAGGTAGTTTTACTGATGAATGAGGATTCTCTTCATAAACAGGCTTCAAAGAAAACACAAGAGGATGATCAGTGTATGTTCTAACTCCTAAGCATGGTGCGTGCCAGTTCTCTACTTTGGTTATGTTGTATCATTTCACAGCGGTTTTTGGGAAAGCAAAGCGAATGAAGAACAGTGAGTGCTTATTGAAGAGAAAACTGTTGGCTCTGTTCCTTAAGTGTTATGAAATCTTTTGTTAATGCTTCAAAGTGATAAAAACGAATTGATTTATGAGAAATTGCTTAAATTACTATTTTTCAAAATACACCTTTGAAGATACTATAATATTTGGGTTTAAGGTTTAATATTTAAAGAATAAAGTTGAGTTTATAAGCTCTACAATGTTTTATAAATTATTTTAAATATTTATAAAGTTCATTTAAATTTTTTATCACAAAATTAAAGTATGTAAAAAAATGATTATTTGTAAGAGTATATTTAAAAAGTGATTTCAAATTTGTGATAAAGTTGAAATTTTTCCTTGATATATCTAGTCACTTGTGTCCCTCTTTACATTTTCTGTTCAAAACTCAAAAGGCTCCAAATTTTCCATCTCAATTTTAATAAGATGAATCTGCGAACCTATTGGTTTATTTAGCAAAATATGTTTGGCTACCTATGGTTAATACGAATAATGATTAAATTACTTTCCCTGGTTAAGGAACTGAAAGTAAAATTGGCTACTTATACTTTAGTGTTAGTAGTGTACTTTGTTTGACCGTTAAAACTCATTCTCTATCACCAAAGGAACAAACCAATATTGATGATGATATGATAGTGACCGCCACAGAAAGTAATAATATAAGTTGGATTGGATCCATGAGGACAAAATAATAACCAGTCTATGTGTTGTTCTTCAACACCACACCTCTTCTATCACTTTCTCCTTTCTCTGCTGAGATTCCACTTGAAATATTTTATATATATATATATTATATGCATTCTATTAATATTTACAATTCATTTTCTCTAATACTCAAGAAAGAAAATAATAGTCGAAATTCATGATTTCTTTGGACTAGAGACGAGAATATTGGTTGTTAAATTTTGAAAAAAAGATATAACCAATAGAGTTATGAATAGGTATGTATGTTGTTATGCATTCTTTTATTATTATTTTTTGTAATACGACTACTCAGGAGTTCTTGTCTAAGTAATTAATATTGTTGGGTTTATGTTATGAATGTAGAAGCAAGTGAGTACTACCAATGGAGAAGAACAGCAGGAGACATGAGGAATCGAGGGATATAGATTTTTCAAGAAGATGATGTGTGATATATGTTCCTGATGGTAATAGTAATTAGATCATAGGTAGCTATCTAGTATTGTACTTTGATGATAGATTTTAAACTTCCTTACACTTAACACTTCTTCTTACTCATCAGTGAAAGATTGTTGATTTTCATTTTGGACCGCAACATGTATTGTTGAGGCAAAAGAATATACAAACCGTCGCTCTCACAATTCATGGCTCAAATTGATTAGGTCAGTATAGATAAAAACCCAAAATCTGAAATTGTATTTTTGTATAACGAAGAGCATCAAAGTTCGATGAATGACGGCAACTCAAAAGGGCCCCAAGTAATTGACATCCACTGAAGAAACTTCCTTTAAAACTTAACATTTTATTGTTCTAAAAAGAATATCACATCTCTACTATTATTGTTTTTGATCTTTTCAACTCCTTCACTTGTGCCTAGATTAAATGCAATTATAATATGCACTTTAATGAGCCGCCGTATAAATTATTTCAGGTCATCTAAGAAACTTTTGTTTTCTTTTTTATCTGGAGCACCAAGATCCAACTAACTAGTTTTTTGAAACGTGTTAACCAACTTCAAATAGATCCGATTATTCACAATAAAATTTAGATACTCATATCACGTAATCATACTAATAAGTAAACTGACTTTGTTTCAATCAATGTTTTCCAAAATTTAGATGCTTCTCAGCTACATTTACTTTTTGTTTTCTGTGAATTTTACTGTAATGAAATTTACCATTGGTTATAATTATAATATAGATCTATAACGTTTGGCCTCATTAAGAATCCATTCTAGAGCATGTCCATCTATGGACACCACTAAGGTCATCTCCATTCTCACTCTATAATTTACTTTAAAATATAGTGAAAAATAAAATATTATTATATAAATGAAATAATTCTTTTATTTTTTTTATTTATTACTCCATTTTTTTTTAATAAAATGGAATAAATTATGAAGTAAATGCTCTAAACTACATGCAGTATGGTCTGAAAATATATGCTCGGTGTCATTATTTACCAACACAAACGCTGATGACTTGTAGTACTGTCCTATAACTTTTCAGCATTTTAATATATTACCAGGTCAGCCGTCTGAATTGAACCTTTGCCAAAAGTGAAAGACTCAAAAACTTTAATCTTAATTAAAGGGGATGAATCTGTGAGCTTTTTGGTTTATTTTACAACAAAAAAATGGGATATTATAGTTAACATAGACCATGTGATACCCATATAACTAATATATAACTAGTAGAGTAAATTCAAACCATGAGTAAGTTATTTCACGAGGTGAAGTATTCAAAGTAAGTTTGGCCACCTATGCCTTAGTATGTAGTGTACTTTGTTTGACTTTTCATCATCACACAAGGCAACAACATTGATGATGCATGAAAAATATTATTGTCCGGACGTGTAATCTATAGGTCCTGGCCATGTTTTTTTAGATCATATTTATGAAGACAAAATAAGAACCAATCCTTGAGTTGATCTTCAATCCCACACCTCTTGCGTCCCTTTCTTCCTTTCTCTTCTCAGTTCCTCAAGCTCTTTTTTTGCTTCTCTTGACACATATTCAACTCTATAAATCTCACTATATTATTATAGTCTCTAAGCTTCAACTACTAAAACATAAGGTACCTAGATTCTTACATTCTTTTCTCTTTGCTATATGTTGCGACTAGTTAAAAATATTTATTGGTTACTATGTTATGGTCATAGAAGCAGGTATTAATGGAGAAGAACATCAAGAGATATGATGTATGGAGATCTATGAAAGATGGAGATTTTCAAGAGGATGATGTGTGGGATGTTCTTGATGGATATCATCAGTCCTCGTTGATGATCAGCAACCATACGAGTAAACCCTCTTTACTAGCTCAAAGTTTTCTTCCAAGCGAGCCTAGGATGATTCCAGAGAGGCAGAGCATGGAAGGAATAATGGCACCTATGAGACAACAATCGGCTCCTGTCAATGTTCCTGAATGGTCAATGGTTCATGGGATGAAGACTGAGGAAGTAGACGACGACGATGATGATGATGATGAGAATGTATCACCGGAAGAGTATTTTATGAGGCGAAGTCGATCATCATCATCATCGGTTATGGAAGGAGTTGGAAGGACACTGAAAGGAAGAGACTTGAGTAAAGTTAGGAATGCAATATTGAAGAAAACTGGATTTCTTGAATAGACAAAAATATTTAAGAATATTGTATGTTTAGGTTTTGTATAAACCGAATGTCTATATAATATTTTCATTGTTATTAGGAAAACGTTTTTTCATTATAAGAATTATTAGAATCTTCTTAAAAATCTCTAGTTTGCTAAGATGTATGTACATGTTATAATTGTAACAAATGTATATTAATATATTATTGTTGAAACTGATGATGTAAGATTTAAAAGATATGACTTTAAGTTAGAGAAACAAAAAAGACTTTCTTGTAATAAAATATTAATAGGGTTCATTGAATCACACGATTCGAACCGTCAATGACAAGGAGATTCAAACGGCTAATGACACTTAGCTAAACAAACAAAAAAACGCTTATAGATTTTCTCTATTAAGCAAACATATTATTTCGGACGAAAAATAGAAGTGAAGTTGTAACGGCATTTCAAATAGGTAACATCATTTTTTTCCTCAAAATGTTTTACTCCAATCATTTTCGTCATTTCTCTCCTCAAAATATTTATTATTAATTCTTATAATATTTGTTATTTTGAAAATTTATAAATTTTACCCAAATGATTTTATTTTATATATGTCTTTATTATATATATAAATTTAGTTTTTAAAAGAATATAAAATTTATTTATCTAAATTTATAATTGTATTATGAAAATATTAATAACATAATTGGAGATGGTCTAAAGTAGTTGAGGTTCACATGGTGCGCACGTGGGTCGATGTTGATCCCATTTGTCGCCAGTTTATGACAGGAACATGTGAACGGGAAATTCGATTAAACTTGGTAATGAAAACATCATCTTTCATTTTTCAGTACCTTTTACTACTAACTTTTATACATTTTGATACTGTTTGTTAAATAAGAATTGTTTAGATAGATAGTAATATAAAAAAATACTTCATTTTATTTATAAACTTAATCTTTATATTTACAATAAATTAAATATATTTTTTATATTTTTTTATTTACAGATTTTGTCACTGCATTTAAAATAAATTTAAATTAAATAATTACAATTCTAAAATTTATCTAACCAAATCGAAATTTATATATTTACCATTAAAAAATTTAGTATGTTATTTCATTTCAAAATAAATTAACAAAAAACAACAAGTTAATATATGAATAATACAATTATATCAAATTGCATTAAATTATACATTTTTAATATAATATTATGTACAAATAAAAAAATATTATCAACATTTATATTATAATATAATATTCTATTCTATATGTAAATTACAAAACATAAAAATATATACAAAGTATTTTTTATAAAACCAACGATTTTTAATTTACATTGAATAAAAATTAAATCAAACATCTTCGCAGGAGCGCGATCAAACTCTAGTTTATGTTATAACAAAACAGATTGCAGAGAAAGATCGTATGACTATGTAAATTAAAAATTTATCTATTTGAGACAGTTATTTCGAGGAAATTTATTGATATCACTTTTTAAATTTAGTTTTAATAAATGATAATTGCTAAAATATTTTTAAATTATAATAAAAAATAGACTAAATTATTTTTTTAATATTTATAAAATATTTAGAAACTCAATTCTACTTTTTCAACACCAAACTCAAAATAATAATCACAAAATTGTAAATTCAAATGTTAATATATTTTTGATAGTATGTATTTTTGTAAAATAATATTTAACTTATTTTATTCTTAGTAAGTTCTCTTCTTTGAGATCTGAACCTATTAGGTTTATTTTTTTTATTTTTCCGTTTCAATTTTTTTAGCTTGAGTAATTTTGAATCCAACTAAGTATTTATAAATTTTTAGTTCAATTTTGGGTGAGATATTTTCGAATAAGTTTAGTTTTGGATTTTTAAATCCTGAGTAAAATGTCCAATACTTAATTATTATTAGTGTAAAGTGAAAGCTTAACTAATAAAGCTAGTACTAATGGTACTTACTAATTAAACTAATCCCAAACACAAATAAGATTCAATTAATCTTCTTCCTCGAACTTCGAAAGCAAAAGTACAAAGCCACGACTGCTCTTGTCCGTCTTCTCTTCTCGCTACATTTGGTCTCCAAAGGATCAGTCAAACATCTAAAAATCTAATCTTTCTCTGGATCTGAAAAAAAAACGAGAGGTTTTGGGTTAACTGGGAGCAGAGTCGTGTCGTGAAGATGGAGGGCGTCTCTGGTTAAGTAGCTCTTTGAGAAGATTCTTTCTGGTGTTTTCTTCAGATCGTTACAAGATCCTTATGGGTTTTGCTTAGAAACACAACAAAATGTCGTTGAAGCATCATCATCATAGAGGAGTAGAGATGTCGGCTTCCAAGAGTTTTGTCTCAAAGAAATGGACTTTCTTACTCTGCATCGGTTTCTTCTGCGCAGGAACTCTCTTCTCCGACAGGTAACACTCATCAATATAACTTAACGCTTCTGTTTACGAATTTTCCGGGAAAAGATTGAAACTTTATCCTAAAAGAAGAATTTTTTTTTATGGGACTGTCGGTGGATAAAAAAAAGTAGAAGACTCTAAGTTACTACAGCCTGAGATGCATTTTATAGACAAAAGTATGTTCTGATAGACAACATGGTTGAGATGCATTTGTACTTGTTCGAAGAACTAAAAATCATTCATTGCGCGACACTTTGTTCTGGAATGCAAGTAGATTGATCTCTAATCAGACTCTGTTTGTTTTGTAATAGAATGTGGCCAGAGCCTGAAGTCAATGTTGTATCAAGGGAAGCAGCGTCTGATGAACGGTTACATTTGGTATCAGAGGACTGTGATTCATCAAAAGTAAGTCTTGTGATTTTAGGTGAACTTGGTAGTGTCATGAAGCCTATAAGGATCTTCTTGATTCCGTATTGTTCATAAGCATTCTTCATGTTTATCAGAAGACAAGCGTTGGAGAAGTGTACAAGAGTCCTGATGCAATTCAGTAAGTGATAAAAAGACCTGATATGAAACTTCACTTCCTTCCTACTTTTTTTGCATTAAGCTTGAATGAGTGTTTACGCAGAACGCTAGAGAAAACGATCTCAACGCTGGAAATGGAGCTGGTGGCTGCAAGAGCCGCGCACGAATCCATCATCAATGGTTCACCAGTCTCTGATGAGTTCAAGCTCCCTGAAACTGTTTCCAAAAGAAAGTATCTTATGGTTGTTGGGATCAATACTGCGTTTAACAGCAGAAAGCGCAGGGATTCTGTGCGTGCTACTTGGATGCCTCCTGGTATGTTCATCTAATCTCACAGGTTTCAGCCTTGAGTATCTTGTTTGGGACTGAACATGGGTCTTCTTTTAGGTGAGGAGAGAAAGAAGCTCGAGGAAGAGAAAGGGATAGTGATGCGTTTTGTAATTGGCCATAGGTAAGACTTGTACATTAGAGTGGCTCATATCGTTACTTGCAAGGTTGATTCATCTATATAGAGTTTCTTTAAATGCGCAGTGCTACTCCTGGTGGTATTCTTGATAGAGCGATTCAGGCTGAAGAAAGTAAACATGGAGACTTCTTGAGGCTGGTAAGGAGCTTTGTTAATTCTACTTGGTTGTGGATAGGCTTTCTGTTTCTAGATTCTTATGTAATGTTTTGAGCAGGATCACGTTGAAGGTTATCTAGAGCTGTCAGCAAAGACTAAATCTTACTTTACGACCGCTTTTGCATTGTGGGATGCAGACTTCTACGTGAAAGTTGATGATGATGTCCATGTCAATATAGGTGAAAGAGAATAAACTCTCTCAATTGTTATGTTTCTTGCCATCTAACTTTTGTGACTTGGTTGTTTCTGCAGCCACGCTCGGTGCAGAGCTAGCAAGATACAGGATGAAGCCCCGAGTCTACATTGGTTGTATGAAGTCTGGACCCGTTCTTGCTAAGAAGTAAGCTCTTCACCTTTCAAGAGACTAGTTTTTTTTTTCTCATTACTCAATGTTTGTCTCACATTCATTTCTCCATGAAGAGGAGTGAGATATCATGAACCTGAGTACTGGAAATTTGGAGAAGAGGGTAACAAGTACTTCCGCCACGCCACTGGTCAGCTCTACGCAATTTCCAGGGAGTTAGCGTCTTACATATCGATAAACAAGTGAGTTATTTCCCTCTGCTTTGTGCTTATACGCTTGTATGTTGATTGTGTGTTAACCATGGACAAATCGTGTATACAGAAACGTACTTCACAAGTATGTGAATGAGGATGTCTCTTTAGGATCATGGTTTCTTGGATTGGATGTGGAGCATGTAGATGACCGTAGGCTTTGTTGTGGTACAACAGGTAAAAGATTAAGTTCAAGTGGCCTTTATCTATTTCCAAGTATTGATGAATGAGAAAAACTGCAGACTGTGAGTGGAAGGCACAGGCGGGCAACATGTGTGTTGCCTCGTTTGATTGGAGCTGTAGTGGGATTTGTAGATCAGCGGATCGGATGAAGGATGTTCATAGGAGGTGTGGAGAAGGTCCTAATGCTCTTATGGCTGCATCATTTTGAACAAGATAACACATGCAACACATTGAGAGAAGAAGAGTACAGAGAGACATGCTCAATACTTTGTAGTATAGACACACACATTCAAGATGGCTCAACACACCCTATATATGTTTGTATCATTTAAACCGAGATGAGAAGGGTGCTTTTTTCTCTCCTTTCTTATTTCTATACATTTCTTTTTCATTTCTCTGCTAAGGTCTGCAGTGGTTTGCACACAGTAAATGCAGTTTTTAGCTGCAAATAGGCAGAGTCAATGAACGAACCTTCAAGTTTTGAGTTTTGCTTCTTAATTAATGCCTCTAGAGATTTTGCTTCTTTTGTAGTTTGCTATGATTGTAGCTAAGCAAAGGCAATATTGTGCGTGTGTATGAAGAACACTAATCTATCCAATAAAAGATTAAACCATATAGAAGTTTATATAGTTTTTCAAACTTTATGGTGAACCAGTAACTCTTACATCCTCACTTCTATGGCCTTCTCCTGCAAGTGCTCTTTCACAAGTTGGATTGGTACCTTACATACAAAACGGCAGTGAATAGTTAGCAAACTAAGATTGAATGGTGATAAAAAGAATGCAAAAGGTTGTTACCTGTGGATAAAAGTGCTCAGGAGTGTCTGCTCCACTGCTTGCGATCACCCGTATGCATACTGAATCAGATATGAGCTTTGTACTAAGTCTATGTCAAACCGTTTCCCTTGACCTGAAACTCGCAGAGAAGAGGGGCATGTTAGTTATGAGGCCCTACGTCCACCCCTGCTGTTTGAGTACAAGAGGAGGAAGAAGAGAGTGAGTCAGCAGAAGGAGTCTCTTACTGAGAGGGAGGTGTTTACGGAACATGATGACTAGGAGAGCAAGGAGAATAAAGAATAATGGGTGAGCTGGAGACCTCGCCTAACGGCCCACGTGTGGGTGTCTGTTATGTGTCGTTTGTATTTAATGGAGAGAGAGGGTACTAGGAAGTTATCGAATAATTGATCAAAGTTGTAAGGGGGAGGAGAGAGACTCCCAACATTAATTCTCTCAACTTCCTGTATCAGCTTTATCAAATATCCATAAACTACGTTCTTTAAAATAACCCATAACAACTTGGTATCAGAGCCTTTCTTGACTGGGAAGCAATGGCACAAGCGAAGAGATCTGACACTGAGGTAGCGATGGAAAGTATGAGAGAAGAGGTGAGTAAGATCGGAGTGATGGAGCGCACGGTGGAGGCTCTCAAGGAGAGCGTTACGGAGATTCGGAGTCGGATGAGTGTGTTGGACCGGTTGGAGCAAAGACTGAATGAAGATGATGAAGCTAGAAAGAGGGAGATGGCCGCGTTGTTTCAGGCTTCACTACGAAATCAGATGGAAGACGAGATCGTGCAACCGGTGCAACGTCCCGGAAAGCAGATCGAGGGTGATGAGGAGAGGAGCGATCTAATCCGAGGAGGAACATCAGGAAAACGATCGGAGACGGGGGTGAGGATCGGTGAGTCGAGGCGGGAGGTGGAGTTTGAGGGGCGTCTCCACTCACTGAGCCCACTCGATCGTCCGTGGCAGCAACATGAGGAGAGATCTGAATTTCTGACTCGGAAACTAGAGATTCCGATCTTCAACGGAGAGGGAGCTGAGAGCTGGGTGCTACGTGTGGAACAATATTTCGAGCTGGGAGAGTTTACAGAGGAGAGGAAACTACGTGCGGTGAGGATGTGTTTCGATGATGAAGCTTTGTTATGGTATCGTTGGGAACGTGATCGGAACCCGTTTGTAAGTTGGGATCAGATGAAGTTTCGTGTGCTTGAACAGTTTTCATCAACTCATGAGGTAACAGCCCGGGAACGTATAATGACACTTAAACAAGAAGGGACGGTGAGGGAGTATATCAAGGATTTTATTTCCTTGGCATCCAACGCACCGGAGCTATCTGATACGGTGTTGGAGACGGCTTTTATGATTGGGTTAAAGCCACAGATCAAGGCAGGTGTGAAACTAATGGAACCACGAAACCTCCGTAAGATGATGAGTGTGGCGAAGTTAGTGGAGGAATGGGTGAGTTATGGCGAGCCCCTGTCGGAGGCTCCTAATCGGAAGGGATCTCGCGGAGGAGGGGAGTATACTGGGCCGGTAACAGTGTGGGGGCGTAATGGATCAATGACGGGAAATGGGCCCGGGTCAAACCCTTACCAAAGGCCCAAGAACCCTTCGGGTCAAGAGAAAGCCCCGATGCTGGCGAAAAGGCAAAATCCACCGAACCCACCCAATCTCGGAAAGGCTAAGACTCCGATCCGGCGCCTGTCACCGGCGGAGTACTCTCGTTACAAAGCGGAAGGATTGTGCTTTCAGTGTGGGGGGCGATTCCACGCGAGGCACGAGTGCCCGAATAAAGAGTTGATGGTGTTGGTGGTACAGGAGGACGAAGGCGAAGAAAAGGAGGAACCGGAGGGGGAAGACAAGGAGGAAGAGGAGACGCCGGACTTCGCGGAGTGTGCCGCACTCTCTGCCAAGTCCGCCATGGGAATCTCATCGCCCCGGACGATCAAACTTCATGGAAGTGTCCGAGACGTTCAGGCGGTAGTCCTCATCGATAGTGGGGCTACACATAATTTCATTGACTACCGTCTTATGAGAGAGTTGGGCTTGGAAGCAGAAAAGACACAGAGCTTTGGGGTTATTACGGGGACAGGGGAGCCTGTCAGAGGTGGAGGAGTATGCAGAAACGTGACTCTGAGGCTGCAAGATTACGAAATCAAATCAGAAATTTTACCTTTGGAGCTGAATAATGTCGATGTCATATTGGGAATGCCATGGTTAGAGACACTGGGAGAGATGCGATTCAATTGGAAATTACATACCATGAAGATACCAATGGAGGGAAAACAGATAGTACTGCGGGGAGCTCCCGATCTTTGTAGTTCGGAAATATCGTTCAAGGCATTGAGGAAGATACGAGAACAGCCGGAAGTGAGTGTCGTGGTGGAATGTAGGGAAATGAGGGGTGGATACAAAGAGAAGAAGCAGCTACCTAAGGAGATACAGGAGCTGTTAGCTTACTATGAGCGAATTTTCGAAGAACCACGAGGGTTACCCCCGTCACGAGGAAGAGAACATGCGATCACTCTGATGCAGGGTAGTGATCCGGTTAGTGTGCGCCCTTTCCGGTACCCACACACACAAAAGGAAGAAATTGAGCGACAGGTTACTGCTATGCTGAAAGCAGGAATAATTCAGGAAAGTGTGAGTCCTTTTTCTAGTCCAGTCCTGCTCGTCAAGAAAAAGGACGGTAGCTGGCGATTCTGTGTTGATTATAGGGCTCTGAACAAGGTGACAGTGATGGATAGTTACCCAATTCCGATGATCGATCAGTTGCTGGATGAGTTGCGTGGAGCTGTGGTGTTTTCCAAGCTGGATTTACGGTCAGGGTACCATCAAATACGAGTAAAGAGGGAGAATGTTCCAAAAACCGCATTCCGAACGCATGATGGGCACTACGAGTTCTTGGTAATGCCCTTTGGCCTCTCAAATGCTCCCGCTACAGTCCAGGCACTTATGAACGAGGTATTTCGTCCCTATCTGAGACAGTTTGTGTTGGTATTCTTTGACGACATACTGGTCTTTAGCAAGACCCACCAGGAGCACAAAATACATTTGGGGTTGGTCCTTGAGAAGTTGCAACAACACCAGTTGTATGCCAACAGGAAGAAGTGTGAGTTCGGGTGTACTAGCATTGAGTATTTGGGGCATATTATTACTCCAGAGGGAGTTGAGGCTGACAAGGGGAAGATATCAACTATGTCCGAGTGGCCTATTCCGCGAAATGTGATAGAACTTAGAGGATTTTTGGGCCTCACTGGGTATTACAGGAGGTTCGTACAGGGATATGGAATGATTGCGAAGCCATTGACCGAGCTTCTCAAGAAAGATAAGTTCGGGTGGAATGAGGCAGCAGGAGAAGCTTTTACCAAGCTCAAGCAGGCCATGATTTCAGTACCGGTGTTGTCACTACCAGATTTTGAGGAACAGTTTGTGTTGGAGTCAGACGCTTCCGGAAAAGGGTTAGGGGCTGTTTTGATGCAGAAACAACGACCCATAGCTTACTTCAGCCAGGCATTGTCAGACCGGCAACAGCTCAAATCTGTCTACGAGCGCGAGCTCATGGCGATTGTATTCGCTATCCAGAAGTGGCGTCATTATTTGTTGGGAAGGAAATTCATCGTAAGAACGGACCAGAAGAGTCTTAAGTTTCTTCTTGAGCAGCGTGAGATTAACATGGAGTATCAGAGGTGGCTTTCCAAGTTTTTGGGGTTCGATTTTGACATACAATATAAGCCAGGATTGGAGAATAATGCAGCAGATGCATTGTCGAGGCGGGGCTTGGCAACGGAGTTGATGGCATTAACTGTCCCTACGGCAATTCAAGTGCAAGACATTGAGAGAGAAGTGTCTCTCGATCCAGCGCTGCAGAAACTAATTCAAGAAGTCACGGCGGAACCAAGTGCTCATCCTGAATATTCGCTCGTACAAGGGAAACTCCTCCGAAGGGGTAAGCTGGTACTTCCTAAATCTTCAGCATTGATTGGGGTAATACTGAGAGAGATGCATGACGGGTTAATGGGGGGGGGACATGGAGGTGTACAACGTACACAGAAGAAGATAAATAATTTGTTTTACTGGATGGGAATGATGAGTGATATCAGACACTATGTGGCAGCATGTTCTGTATGTCAGCGACACAAATACTCTACCCTGGCACCAGGGGGACTCTTGCAACCGCTGAATATACCGAATGAAATCTGGGAAGATGTGGCAATGGACTTTATAGAGGGATTACCAAGGTCTGAAGGGTATAACGCAATTCTGGTAGTTATTGACAGGTTGTCCAAATATGCCCATTTCATCAAGCTCCGACACCCCTTCACGGCCGTGGAGGTTGCTTTGCTGTTTGTACAGGAGGTTGTAAAACTTCACGGGTTTCCGAAGACTATTGTATCAGATCGGGACAAGGTGTTTACTAGTCAGTTTTGGAAGGAACTATTTCGGTTGGCTGGAACATCATTGTGCATGAGCACAGCCTATCACCCCCAAACAGACGGTCAGACTGAAGTAACAAACCGAGGGCTGGAGACGTATTTACGCTGCTACACGAGTGATAAACCGAAGGCTTGGGCAATTTTTTTACCATGGGCGGAGTTATGCTACAACTCATCTTTCCACTCAGCCATCAAGATGACTCCGTTCAAGGCAGTTTATGGCAGAGACCCTCCTTCCCTTCTCAAGTATGAACCCGGTTCTACTTCGAATGCTGATTTGGAGAGCAAGTTGTTGGAGCGTGATGGTATGCTGGCTCTGCTGAGGGAGCACATACTTCAGGCACAACAGGCTATGAAGAGGTATGTTGATGGTCATCGAAGAGAGGTTCATTTTGAGGTGGGGGATAAAGTCTATCTCAAGATCCGCCCTTACAGGCAGCAGTCACTGGCTAGAAAGGCTAACGAGAAGCTGTCTGCACGCTTCTATGGGCCTTTTGAAATCGTCGCACGAGTAGGAGAAGTAGCTTATCGTCTCAAATTACCGGAGGAAGCCAGGATCCACCACACCTTTCATGTGTCCCAGCTCAAAAAAGCCATTGGTGAAGACCACCAGTCGACACCGCTGCCTTCCCAACTCATGGCGGAAGGGGTCCTAGAGGCTCAACCAGAGCTGGTCTTGGGGACACGAGTACACCCGGTCTCAGGCCAAGAGGAGGTGTTGATTCAGTGGAAAGGACTGCCTGATTATGAAAGTTCTTGGGAATGGAAGAAGGTGATCCAGGGGCAATTCCCCGAGTTTGACCTTGAGGACAAGGTCAATTTCGCGGCAGGGGGTAATGTTAGTTATGAGTCCCTACGTCCACCCCTGCTGTTTGAGTACAAGAGGAGGAAGAAGAGAGTGAGTCAGCAGAAGGAGTCTCTTACTGAGAGGGAGGTGTTTACGGAACATGATGACTAGGAGAGCAAGGAGAATAAAGAATAATGGGTGAGCTGGAGACCTCGCCTAACGGCCCACGTGTGGGTGTCTGTTATGTGTCGTTTGTATTTAATGGAGAGAGAGGGTACTAGGAAGTTATCGAATAATTGATCAAAGATGTAAGGGGGAGGAGAGAGACTCCCAACATTAATTCTCTCAAGTTCGTGTATCAGCTTTATCAAATATCTATAAAGTACGTTCTTTCAAATAATCCATAACAGGGCATATCATAACAATGATCTTTACCATCTGAAACAATGCAGATTTAAAGATTTATGAAGGAAGTTTTGAGTGTACACACACCATCACAGTCTCTATGTAGTTCAGTGAAATTTCACCAGCACCTCTTCAACCGCTTTTGCAAGCTCAATAGTTAAAGAAGGAGATGAATTGTTTAACCTTTTAGTCGAAGAACCAATAGTTAAAGAAGGAGATGAATTCAAGAAGAGCCTGCAATTGTATGCAAAACTAGAGAAACTCTATTCTTTGTATAGTATAAAACAACTCAAGTGCATGGGAACGCTCAATTATGTCATCTAAATGTATGTTATGTAGCCAGTCTCAATAATGTACACTTAGACCATGGCAAAGCAAAGATATAAGAAGTGTGTGAACATTTACATACCTTGGTTAGTTACTCTGATGACTTTGTATCGCACATCATCAGGATGGTTCACATAAACTATACGATGATTGATACTTACAAGTTACAACCACTTCTTGTATACCCTTTTTGACCAAAAAAGAAGAAGAACAAACTAAGACATGTTGTTCAGTGAATCTGCTACATTTCGTCATGTTAAGGGAAGGCCATAGAATGATCAATAACATACACTAAAACCAGGCATTCCTTACAACGACGTTGTTTCCTTGTAGAATAAGTGGGCTTTGAGCTGGACTTATGAGTTATGAACTTCTCTTAGCATATATAATAATGGGCCTAAGTTGACGTCTTCTAGCTTTCTCTTGTTGACAGCTTTGAAATGATTGTAACAACAGAGAATAATGATCTCTATTTTATTTTATTTGTCACGTGTTTGGCGTTTGTTCACGGACGGATGATGAAGATAATCTGAAGAATCCTGCATGGTAGTGATTGGGTTTGCTAATGGAAGGTGGACGTACAAAATGGTAGAGATTGCCAAAAAAGATAATGGACCACGTACCAATTATGTGGTTCAAGAGTTACATCCTTTTCCGAGTCTTCAATAATGTTTTTAGTTTAACTGTAATCTTCAATGACATAAAGAAACAAAAAACTACCGTCCAAATAAAGATATAGTCTGAAACTATAGCCAAATGGTGGTAGTTTAGTAGTAAGAGCTAATTTGGGGTACGATATAAATATTTCTGTTATGAATTCGACTTTTATCAGAAACAAATTTGTTATTATTTGGTTAGTTTAGATTTAGATTTCAGTTCATGCAATTTACATGGTAGTTCAGTAGTAATATACGATCTAGTTACATTTTAGCATTAATTAGAAAGTATTTCAAATTCAGGTTATTCACTGTGATACACGATTATTCTTTAAAATTAAGTGTATTTTTTACAAAGTTAATTGGGATTAGTTGATAGGACAAATAAAAAGATTTATTTGCGTTAGTTCTATCACATGTTCGCAAAATATAGACCAAACTGAACGATGGTTCTCACACGGCCATACTTGAACATGGAAGAAGGGAGTTTGTAGATATTAACAATCTATTTGATGTAGTCGTTAACGTAAACGCTGTTGTAATCAATAACATGAGAGGTGTGTTGAGTGGTGAAGACAATGTGAATTTAAGATGTTGAGTTGGAGTGTGTAGATTTGGAGAACAAAGAGCAAATGTATATCTTGAAGAAAGACAAGAGAATAAATTTGGAGAGCAACTTTATACTTAAAAAGAAAAATAATAAGTTCAATTAAAAAAAAGTTGATTTTAATATGGAAGTTTTACATATCATAGGTTCTTTGAACAAAAAGTTTTAGAAACGTGTAGATAACAATAAAATAGCTATGAGGTCGTCTATATTCTACAGAGACACAAAAACTAGTTTTATAGAGAAAAATAATTTTTTAAAGGTGTTATTGGTCGTCACAAATCAAATGTTTTTTTTTTTTGATTAACCTTGGGGTATCCCAGGCCCATGGAGAGGCTCAGACTAATTTCCAAGTGGAGGTGCAGCCCACGGATAGACCCTCTCTCCGAGTATTCAAATGGGCCTTAAAGCATGGACCCATATCCGTGTATGGTGACCAGGATAATTGTGACTTAGTTTCGCACAACAGATGAGTCGAACCTAAAACGTGTTAGCGTCCCAGTCCCGCCTCCTTACCACTCGACCACAATCATCCGATCTCATAAAGCAAATGTTAACGTATCAAGCGAATGAAAGATATAAGTTTGGTAGTTTAGGAATTTTTCAACAATAGTTGTTAGGGTGTTAACAGTGTAAAATTGATTAAGCAAATTTTGTAATAGAGCAAAAAATATTTGTTTGTATCATTATCTCTTAATTTATCTTCTATATTGTTTTATTGTGAACTCACAATATGACCCGCGTAGTAGTTACGACGACAACCACACAACGTCCAAGGAATACAACATGACCATATAAAATTATAAAATGTATTAATTTATCTATAATGATAACATATAACAATTTCATTATCATTGGCTCAAACAATATATCAGTGATATTGATCTATGTATGACTTTTTGTTAATAAGGTCTTAGATTTACTGATAAACATTTTTGTTGGGAAAGTGGAATAGATACCTATTTATTATGATTTAGGTGCTCCGTAGCCTGGTGGTAAAAGAACCTCGGCTGAGGTGCCCGCCATCCGACTTCGAACCCCGGCCACCACATAATTTACCTGCGGAGTTGGTGTGGCGCTCCAGACCACTTAGCGTAACCAGGGGCCCTTAAGTGGACGCTTAAAAATTCTGTCATGGCATGGGCTTAGGCCCGGTGGGCTAGTCGATCACGCTTTGTGGTCGGATACTGGGTTATCAAAAAAAAAAAAAATGATTTAGGTTCTTAAGTGTTTATTTACATGCAGGGAAGCAGAACAATCAACAAGAGATTATTTTACCAAAAATATAATATCCTTTTTAATGAAAGTTGAGGTTACTATATAGTAAAAAAACCTAGTACATAAGAGGCATTTGCCAAAACAAATGTAAAATGGTTATGAGGAGATCTTGGATGAACCCAAAGGAGCATCAGATCTTTGTATTTTCTTTTTCTTTTTTGTCTTGTGGCGCCATTTTTTGCTGATACTATAAAAGATTACTCCTCTGTTTCTATATTTGGTAAAATCTTTGTGTGGGGGCACAAGTTTCCTGAGAACTGAAGGAGAAGTCTGGCTGATCTAGTTCAAAAGATTTGTCCAAGAGGCAAGAGCTGAAGTCGAGGAACAGAACTCCACAGAAGTTTTGTTGAGGAAAACATAAGAAACCCATCCCGCATGAACTTCATATCTTAGTGTATATGCTTGGCCCCTCGTAAACATGCAACTCCAGTTCTAGCACCAAGTTTCATATCATTACCTTTCTTTTAACTGCTAGCTTTTGTAGCCGACTAAACTAAAATTTTGGTATAAAAATCAATTTGGTCACATTGTGAATTAAGGGATTCTCTCAAATATTTTTTTTTAAAAATTTTGTCATAAAAATAATATTTAATTAAAAAACGAAATAAATTTTTTAATTTTAAAATTTTGAATTTTTTAAAAGAACATTTTAAACCTTATTTCTAAAACATTATCCTATAACTTTAAATTTTAAATTTAGATTAATTAATATAAAGATATAAATGTATATTTACACTCTCTAATAAAATTGATTTGATTATTGTAAAAAAAATCTATTTTCATGAAGAAAAAAAAACAGAAAGGAAAGAAGTTAATATAAATAAACCAGATTCGTGTCGTGTCTAGTCTCTGGTCTCTGGTTCTCACTCGTCTCCTACTATCTATTTAAAGCCATTCAATTTCCCAAAACACACACACTATCACCAAAAAAAAAGGAAACTTACATCGAAAGATCTCTCCTTTCTCGTTCAACTCTCGAGTTTCTATCCCTTCTCTCCGCCGTAGATTCAGCTGTTTTGAGGGTCGGGTTCGTTCTCCGTCATCTTCTCCGGCGTTCGATTTTCAGCTATACAAGGGGTAGACACTCTATGTGCCTTTAGGGTTCTAGATTTATTTATTTGTTTCCTTTTGGTTGCGTGTGGGGCAAGTCTTTCCCTTTGCTCTTGTTTTACCAAAAAAAGAAAGTATTTTCTTTTGGTATTCGTTGTGAGAATGTTGAAAACCAAGAGGGTTCCGACCGTCGTGTCGAGTCACCAGAAGGATGAGTCTGCTGATGTTTCTGTCGGTTGTGGTCGGAACTGCCTCGGAGCTTGCTGTATTAACGGTACGCGTTGATGCTGAATCATTGATTTTTTTTTTCTGTAAAGTGGTTTCACCTCTTTGCCCGGAACCAAAGCAATGTCTTTACTAGATACTTTCTTGTTTGGTTCATCTTATTGATGTGGTTTGTTCAGGGGCAAGGCTTCCGTTGTACGTCTGCAAGAAGCTGGCAAACTCCAGTGCCGGAGAGAAGCTGAACAATGAAGCTAGAGAGCCTCCGGTGGCTTTTCTCGAGTCTCTTGTCCTCGGCGAGGTAAAGAGAGTTTCAGTTTTGTCATATACGTTCCTTAAATGAGTATCAGTTCATATCAGTTCTTATGTTTTAGTGGGAGGATAGGTTCCAAAGAGGACTCTTTCACTGCGATGTCACTGCCAGCAAAACCAAAGTATACATGTCTTTTGTTACTTATGTTACTGTTTCTTATTGTTGTTAAGATGTGTCTCTCTTGTTGTTATTTCAGGTCATCCCGGGGAACTACGGCTTTGTTGCTCAGCTTAACGAGGGTCGTCACTTAAAGAAGAGACCAACCGAGTTCCGTGTAGATAAGGTTTTGCAGTCCTTTGATGGCAACAAGTTCAACTTCACTAAAGTTGGCCAAGAAGAGTTGCTCTTCCAGTTTGAAGCTGGTGAAGATGATGATGAAGCTCGTTTCTTCCCCTGCATGCCTCTTGTCGCTGAGAATTCTCCCAGTGTTGTTGCCATCAATGTAAAAAGAGCTTTGAGTTGGTTTCAAGAGTGTGTTGTTATCTAGCAAGAGATTAATTTTTGGTTGTTGTTTATAAACAGGTTAGTCCGATCGAGTATGGGCATGTGCTACTGATTCCTCGTGTTCTTGACTGCTTGCCTCAGAGGATCGATCACAAGAGCATGTTGCTTGCATTTCACATGGCTTCTGAGGCTGCAAGTCCTCACTTCAGACTTGGTTACAACAGCCTTGGTGCTTTTGCCACTATCAATCATCTTCACTTTCAGGTACACCGGACTTATCTAATAAGATGACTTGTTCTGATTGTTTTAGTGATAACTTTTTTGTGTGTGGGGAACAGGCATATTACTTGGCCATGCCTTTCCCATTAGAGAAAGCTTCCTCTAAGAAGATGATTACCACTGATGATAATGTGAAAATCTCAGAGCTTCTGAACTACCCTATGAGAGGTCTTGTCTTTGAAGGTGGAAACTCTATGCAAGATTTATCTGATACAGTATCAGATGTCTGCGTTTGCCTCCAGAACAACAACATTCCTTTCAACATTCTCATATCTGATTGTGGAAGGCAGGTCTTCTTGATGCCACAGGTATAACCTTTTAGCTGACAAACCTTGTTTAGGATCCATTGGGTAACACTGTAACAGTTTAAATATGTCAATTGCAGTGTTTCGCAGAGAAACAGGCTTTAGGTGATGTAAGCCCTGAGGTGTTGGAAACGCAGGTGAACCCAGCTGTGTGGGAGATAAGTGGTCACATGGTGCTCAAGAGGAAAGAGGATTACGAAGGAGCTACAGAGGAGAAGGCATGGAGGCTCCTTACGGAAGCTTCGCTGTCAGAGGAAAGGTTTGAACAGGTTATTGATCTCATCTTTGAAGCCATAGGTTGTAGTAACAAAGAGGAGATGCTTGAAGGAACCAAAGTTCACCAGCAAAACACTAGTGATAGTTTAAACCAAAAAAGCAACCGTTCCCATTGAGTTCTGGTCACTAACAGGACAGCTCTGAGTGCATTGTCCTCCAGTGAACATCCGCAGCTTGGTGGGTTTTATGTATAATTAGAGTCTAATATATGCATAAATAAGCAACCTCTTCGGTAATTGCGTTTGAAACTTCTTGGTGTATATTATATATGATGGCTGTGAGTGTTTGATCCCCCAAGACTTGCTGGCTCTTCTTCTGTAAGTTTTGTTTTGGATAAATATTTGTTTTGGATAAATATTTGTTTTCATGAAACGAAATTCTTCATGACGAATTTGTTGGCTATAATCACAAACTCTTCAATAGACAACAGAAGTGATACTTGTTAATATACTTATCAATTGTTATCTGCCATGTCGAGTGTTAAGACTAAGCTTAGCGGAATCTACATATGGCTCCCCAGTGAGCTTTTTCATTGTCACTTTTAATTGGATTACCTTTTCAGATATACATTTAAGAGGTTACGAGTTATAGCTTTAGATAGTCAGGTTAAAGAGCAACATCAAGAGCAAATAGTATCATATGATATTAGGATCCCAATATCAAACGAATAAGACCAAGAATCAACCAAAAGGTCTTTCAACACCATTTTGACCATTATAGTTTTCTAAAGACAATGGTTAAACAAGTTTGCAAATCCTACTGCTGAACTACTTAACCATTTATATCACACAAATCTTATCATGAGACCCTAAACCTCGATCATTGTCAGGCCACAGCACCGACACAGCCACCAGTCTGATGAAGCATGGCATCAATCTCATCACCATCCTCCATGTCAAGCTGTAGTAACAAAAGATTCACCATTAGAGAAGTGAAAACTTCAAGCGTAACAATGGCATGTAGTTATACCTCATCAGGAGTCTGCTCAGCACGAAGACGACGACCATCAAACAAGAAAGCAATGGCGTTCATGTCCACAGATTGCCTGTCACAGTAAGCATTCATCAGCTTCTTCAGCTGAGTGCTTCTCTTGATCCTAAAGAAAACTTCATTCCCATCCTGTAACACACAAAGAAAAAACAAGATTCAAGAAAGGATAAAAAAAACAACATGAGTCTGATCTTGACCATAAAGTCGTAAACTTTACACAATAAAGATTCAAACTTTACATTCTGAAGTTGTAAAAACCTTCCACAACAGCAACTTTCAGCTCTAAAAAACAACTTAAGATCTAAAACAAGAATTGCAGTTGATGAACAATTAGGAAAGGTGACGATAATACAAAACCCTAGAACATAAAGCAGCCAAATCGGGAAAAGACAAAACCATAAAGGCTAGTGAACTATAACTGTAACCTGAAGTCATAAACTTAAAACACATACTACAATTAAGACTCCATATACTAAATAAAGGATTTAGCTTTATGATACACCATAGTTAAAGTTTCAAACTTTACACTTCTACTTAAGATCTAAAACAAAACCCTAATCGCATGTCGTTAAAGAGAAGATTATACCTGACCCTTGACCTTGAGGTTGATGTGAGCTCCTCCGTCTCCAGGCTTCTTGTCTTCTTCCTGGGTTGCAGACATCGTTAAGCTCCTCCCTTCCCGGTGAAACGAAAACGCAGACGAAGTGAAAGGATTCAGGCGAGCAAAAAGAGTGATAAAGAGAGATTTATAAATAAATAAATAAATAAAAATTGATGAATTTGCTTTTCCCTTATCGAATCGTTAGGGCATATCTATCGGACGGTTGAGATTTTCTATATTCTCTTTTTAAATCCAACGGCTGAGAGTGTGTTGATATCTTTGGTTCATTCAACGTTATCCATTTAGCATTTTGCTCTATTGTAACGGGCTTACTTTTCTGGACTGGGCCTAATTTTGTTATAACGATACCGTTCCTTTTTTTCGGTTACAGACATTTTCCCACTCCTGATCTCACGTGATTCCCCTCTACACTCTCCGTGATTTTTTTTTAATGTTTATTAAATCATCATTATCTTACCTATCTATATGGCTTACTTGATAACTATATAATTAATTCAGACAAACTTTCTAAATTTTTGTTCTCTAAAAAATTTATTAACCTCACGTATAATCATTACATGTCTATCCTAATATAAAACAATTATCTAATCTATTAAAACTAAAGTACAAATAAGAAATAACTCTTAAGTTTACTTAATATTTACAAGGAATGCCACTGATATTATCCATGAATCCAAACAAAATAACACAATGTTCTAAATATTATCCTTGCATCCAAACAGAATGTCCAATACTTCATAAAAAATGTTTATGTATTTTCTATTTTTTAATAATAAAAACAGAATTCTACATATATATATAGCATTAAATTAGTTTTATTTTTTATTCATATTCATATAAGTTACTCAACTATATTTGAACTATAAAAAAGATAAAAATGTTAATAATTTTCGATTATAATCTGAACTTATTCATTTACAATAACAAAATCATATAACTTTTCATAGTAATTTAACGACTAAAATACATATTAATATTTATTATAAATGGTTATATATACAAAAAAATACAATGTATTATTCATTTGTACGATATATATATATATATATATATATATATATATATATCTAATAAGAATAACTTATGTAATTTATAAATTTAAAAATTTTAATCACCATATAATACATATACACAATTAGGTCTAGGACATGTCGAATATTCGGGGTATTTTAGGATATACGGATTCGGATATGCATTCGTCGGATCGTAAAATTGTTATCCGGATCCGGATATTCGGGGTTAGGATATCTGGAATAAAATCTGAATACACACGGATATTCGGATCTGTTTTTTTAATTAAAAATAAATCAAAACTAACTATTAACCATATATTTAGTCTATTTAAAATTATTATTTAAAAACGTTAAAAATCATTAAATTTTCATAAAATAAAAATTTTGTTATTTTATATAAAAGTATAATATACATATAATACATATACACAATTAAATTTTAAATATTTAATATCCGGATCCGAATATCCAGACCTAAAATTTTACATTCCAAATTTGTACGTGGATCAGTCGAATTCGTAAAATCACTATCAGGATCCCCGAATATTCGTTTTTCAAAACGGATGAGATCTTAAATCGGATAACGGATACCGAATATTAATTTCCAGTCATATATACAATTATATCAAACAAATTGCTTAAAATATTTGTCATTTATAAAAATAACATCCGCGCGGGCGCGCAGATCAAATGCTAGTTTTGGTTAAGACTCATTATCTTTTCAGCATCACTAACAATATTCTGTATATTATGTTTAAATAAATATATAAGTATCAATATTAAGAGGTTTTATATTTCGTATTTTTAAGATTCTTTCTTAATACAAAAAATTATTCTTTCACGATATCATTAAAAAGTTATTCTTACTCAATTTGGTTAAACATACAAAAGTTATAAAATCGTATTTCGTCTATATTACTAACCATTTTGTTCTTATTCTCCATTGTATACGTACCTACAATAATATAGGAATTCCTACAATAATATAGAAATTATTGTTACCATTAGAGTTATAAGGTATATATTTCTGTCAAAATTGATCCAATAATATTATATATTTGAGTCGACTTCGAAGCATGTTTCACTAGCTTCTATTCATGTACGGCTCTGTTCGTCACTTACGCACAATAACAATTAGATGTTATCAACCGTTCACAAACACAACATTAATCAAAATTTAAGTTTTAATATCCGTCTCATAAAGAAGACCACATTTAAGCAAGAAAACCAATTAGTATAGCATGTAAACCAAGGATGACAATCCACCAAACAATCTAACCAATTCTCAGTGTAAGAAACTTAGTATAGAGATTCTTTATATATTCCTGCTACATGTTTTCACTAAGCCGGCTTAAATACAGAAATTTACGAATGTAACCTATGAACAAAGCACGCAAAAAGACTTTTTGCTTTTTATTATGTTTCCTATACTTTGTCTCTAATTGGTATTCAGCCCTAATCAAGCATGCAATTCGTATTAAGATAATCAATATATGGAAGACGAATTTGTAAACAAACAAATGAAAAACGGAGATGGTATTTGGGGATGAGAAAGTAAGTTTTGCCAAATAACAAGTTTTAATATATATACTTTCCAAAGCATTAAATTAACTAACATATGTTCTTATTACAAGAATTAACATTCCAATTAACTTTTTATGATGATTCTTGTAATAAGAACATATGTTAGTTAATTTAATGCTTTGGAAAGTATATATATTAAAACTTGTTAAATCCAGTAAACAACGAGCCTGATGTTTTTCTTATTGAAAAGAATCCACAAAAAAAAAATAGTTGAAGAAGATAAAGTTAGTCACGAGCTCTTCACAAAAAGAAAGAATGATAAGTTTCACATAAGAAGTAACAAAATACTCCTACGGCCTACGGGACATAGAAAGAACCAAGTTTTTTGTCGATGACACAAGAAATGTCACGTTCTTTTTTAGTTTCTTTCAAAATCAACATTAATTATGAATATAATTCAGTTTAACATTCTTTCCTATAAATTAAATTAAATTTACAAAGTTTCTTTACCTGAATCATGCTAAGTTCTTTAACTATAAATAGAGCTTAAAAGAAAACAGTTTCAGTTACTTGTGATCCCACACCCCCACTTCTCTTTCACCTGACTACTAGAGAAAAAAGAGTCTCCTCATAACCAAGAAACGACACTAACTTATGCGTTTCATGCTCTGCTTCTGAAGAAAAACAGAGAGCGTCATGGCCGTTTCCTGCCTACCTTATTGTCTCCTTCTTTCTTTCTTCTCAGCCATTTCCACCACACAAGCAAGTTAGTTTTTATAACAACCCGCCCTATGGGATTCAACTGGTACTACAGCGCATCGACCCTAACCCCTTCCTTTTGATACAACTTGTCTAAATTCATCCATAGGCCTCGGCTCACATGTGGGTTATTGGTGCGTAATGTCAAACGCACCAATAACCGACATGTGACCCGATGCCTATAGGTAAATTCGGACAGTTTGTATCATAGAAAAGGATTAGGGTCAATGCACTGCAGCTGGGTTCCATGGGTTCCACAGAGCGGGTCGTTACCGTTTTTTTCTTACATCTTTGTATCAGCGTCTGTGCATTCTCATGTTTTGTGTTTTAATCACAGGTTCGGGAATGATCGGAGTCAATTACGGTCGGATAGCTAACAATCTCCCGTCACCGGAGAACGTAGTGAACCTCTTGAAATCACAAAGAATCAACCGTATCAAAATCTACGACACTGACAAGAGTGTACTAACAGCGCTAGCGAACTCTAGAATCAAAGTAGTCGTGTCTCTCCCCAACGAGCTTCTCTCTTCTGCAGCTTCAGACCAATCATTCTCCGACAAATGGGTTCGACACAACATTAGAAAACACTTCCCGACAACTAAGATAGAAGCTATCGCCGTCGGTAACGAGGTGTTTGTGGATCCTAAGAACACGACTCCTTATCTCGTCCCTGCAATGAAGAACATTCACACCTCTCTGGTTAAGTATAATCTCCACAAGTCGATAAAGATCTCCTCTCCCGTTGCTCTCAGCGCGTTGGCTAACTCGTACCCGCCTTCTTCCGGTTTATTTAAACAAGATTTGGTCGAACCGGTTATTAAACCAATGCTTGATCTATTACGTGAAACGTCGTCGTATCTCATGGTAAACGCTTACCCGTTCTTCGCATACTCAGGAAACGCAGATAAAATCTCCTTGGACTACGCTCTCTTCAGAGATAACGTCGGGATGATAGATTCCGTTACCGGTTTGAGATACAACAGTCTCTTTGACGCTCAACTCGACGCCGTTTACGCAGCCCTGTCCGCCGTCGGATTTAACGACGTTAAAGTGACGGTGACGGAGACAGGGTGGCCTTCCGTTGGAGACGAGAACGAGATCGGTGCAAGCGAATCCAACGCGGCGGCGTATAACGGCGGACTCGTGAAGAGAGTGTTAACCGGTAACGGAACGCCGTTAAGACCGAAGGAGCCACTCAACGTCTTTCTGTTCGGTTTGTTTAACGAAAACAAGAAACCGGGACCCACATCGGAGAGAAACTACGGGTTGTTTTACCCCAACGAGGGAAAAGTGTATGACGTTTCGTTCACCTTAGGAGAAGTGAAGTCAACGCCGGTCAACGGTGATAGAATCCAGGAGGGACAGACGTGGTGCGTGTCGAACGGAGACGCGTCGAAGGAAAAGCTCCAGGCAGCTCTTGATTACGCTTGCGGTGAAGGAGGAGCTGACTGCCGTCCGATTCAGCCGGGTGCCACGTGTTATCATCCTAAGTCGTTAGCAGCACACGCTTCGTTTGCCTTCAACAGTTACTACCAGAGAAACGCGCGTCGTGTTGGCACGTGCTACTTTGGTGGGACTGCTCACGTGGTCACGCATCCTCCTCGTACGTACTTGATCCCTCAAATTATACCTTTTGGTTTTAAGATGTTTACTACTAAAACATATGTGGTGATGTTTAGTATTTTGTTGGTTGCAGGATACGGGAAATGCGAGTTTCTTATAGAATATTGAGGCGTATTTATAGTACTTTGTTTGATAATCATAAATATACTTTGTTGACTGTATAAAATACATTTGATTTTCATATTTTATACATTTTGTCTGATATCCTCTATATATTACTCTTGAAATACTGGTTAAATAACAACATTGAAAAGCACTTTGACGTGTCAAGTTGAGAGCGCTTCTCAACATGGAGAAGCATGCTAATTATTTCATTTGATATTTTGGCAAATTAATATGTTAAATTTCATTATTTCTTTTGAATTTTAACCGCAAATCTAATTAAAAAAAATCTACAAGAATAATTAGAAAAATAATAAACACAATTAATTGATTCTTTTGAAAAAATGTAAGACATGATCTAGAGTCAAATTTAAATTAACAGAGAAGTCATGATACACAACTTAATCTACAAAATGAGTTTAATAAGATTGAATGATTTATTATATTATGTTTTATATACGTAAAATTAATTATGATGAGATAAATGAAATTTTGAAATGATGTTAAAAAAAAGAAATTTTTTTAGTATAATTTCTTTTAATTTTTTTTCACCTAAAAAGCCCTTAAAGAATGAGAATGATCAAAAGAGATACAAACAACTTGCAACCAGTCTCACAAAGAAAAACGTAATTCACTACTTAGTTGATATAAAAAAAAAAAAGCAGAGCAACTAGTGTATAGATAGAATGCAATGAAGATGAGTGATAACATGAGTAAATTCCATGAAACACTTGTGCATTATGTAACCTTTGGTAGAATCATCAGAATTTCAAGATAATGGAGAGTGTGGCTTTTAATCTTTTATGCCCCATGATGGCCACTTGAGCGGATGAGAAACCATCATCTTCAGGCAAGTATAAGCGGGTCATAATATTCAGTATCATATATAGTACCGATGTCATCCCATAAAAAATCATTTATACCATATATTGCATATACAAGCTAAAACGAGTTAAACTCTAGAAAAACATATAAAATAAGTTTACGGCAATTAGTACATCTTACATGTATTAGTATTTAATTTTCAGGGTAAATATATATTGGTATAAATATTTTTATGGGATGACATCAATACTATATATGGTACTGAATATTATTATTTTTAAATGTATGAAAAGTGTATATCCAATATTTTATACTTCTAAACTAATTTGATTATGACTAGTTATAACATAACTAATTAATAATTTAAAAATATCAACACTCTATATCACACATCATGAACACTGTTAAAGCGGTGAATCAACCACTTCTAATCATTGTCATTGTCTCATTGATATGGAAGACGTTCCAAAACTTCGATCAATACCATCAAATGAAAGAATGAATCAACTAACATTTCATATGATGGTCACTCCTCTTTAAACTATTTCGCTTAAATAATGTTTAATAGATTGCACAACGTTCTCATGTATTTAACTAATAGCTTTTTATGTCGTAAAATTATTGTTGAGATCAGACAGTAAATTGTTTCTAACTACGAGTTTATTATAAATTGTCATTCTTTTATGGTGTTAATATTTCTTTGTTATTGGTATGGTTTCTTGTTGTACAACAAACAAAAATAATTATTGTTTTCAGTCCAAAGAAATGAAATTTTTTTTAATAAAAATATTGCATAATTAAGTTAAAATGAGTTAAACTCTTAGACTCTAGAAAAACATCTAAAATAAATGTACGATAAGTAATATATAATGATAGGTTGGATTTTATCTGTAAACATTTTTGCTGTAAAATTTATTGTATGATTGGAGTTTATACTTTGATGACTTTAATTTACATCTAAAATTTTTAAAGTCAACTTTATTTTTGTCATGTTTTAAGAAAAACTTTAAAAACTCAAAAAAATAATAGATATTACTTTTAATAACAAATTGATTATTTAACAGTCACAATTTTAACAACCAAAACAATTTTAATAGTTAAAATCTTCAAAGTTTTAAACAAACACAATCTTTGTTGATGTAGTCGTATGTCTATTGATGTAAAAAGATACTTTAATTTTTAAAGCATTTTATAGCTGTTGTATAAAAAAGAACCTGAACAAAAAAGAATTAGGAAGTTGTAGCATTTTTATAAGATTCATCAAATTATTTAAACACGATATGGAAAATAAAATGTAACAAAAATGTTGTAAGTGTATATTTACAACCTAATCAGTCATATAATCGACAAATCAAATATATTAATATCAAAAGGAGTTTACAAGGTATATAAACATTTTTATTACAACCCTTGATATACATAAAGGAAATGAAACAATTTCGATCGATGAAGAAGTGCAGAGTAACCATGCTTTCATTTAATAAGTCTTAGAGGCTAATAGAAAAAATCTTTTATGTCCCTTTCGTATACTTTCTAACGGTTATCATCTCTTGGATGAAACTCTAAGATTTAACAAATAACAGAAAAAGAACAAGAGTACAACCGATGCGACTAGAAAAACATGCAGATGATATATATTTGATGTGATCACACTTTATAGACCCACTCACGAGTCTGTCACGGGTCTCTTTAAGTCTATAATTTTCTTAAATTATAAATATTAAAATAAAAATAAATAGTATAAATGTTTCTTATGGGATTAAATCTTTACCATATCTTAAATAAGACATCTTTTAATTGTATCAATAATATTCTATCCAATATCTTATTGTTCTAAACTAATTTGATTCTCTCTAACTATATATAACTAATAATTAACAATGTAAACATCAACAAAACTCTTCATCACACTAGATGGACATTGTTGAAGAGTCGAATCAACCACTTCTACTCAACATCAACGATACTAGAGACATTCCAGAATTAAGATCAATACCATCAATCACTTCAAGTTGGTCATTTCTATTCAAACTCCTTCTCGTCATCACAACCATCAGTGCTTCTACAGCAGGTCTCGCTTTAATTATATTGATCACACCAACCCCACCGATCGTTCACATACACTCCATGCATATAGCATTCAACGAACACCATCTCCCGATCTGGTCAGCAATTTTCTCCATCAAAAACCCCAACGAGAAAATTCGTGTAACGTATGAGAGTCCCTCGGTGTGGATGTTTCACAGGAGAAAACACGTGGGGATGGTAAGAATCAGGTCGTTTGAGCAGAGAGGCGGGGAAGAGAACGAGGTAGCTATGAAGGGAGATGAAACCAGATTTGTGGATGAAGAAGCGGCTAGGAAAATGGAGGAGGATGTGGCGATGACGGGAAGTGTGGTAGGTCTTGATTTGGTGTTTCTAGGGAGCGTAGGGTTTTATCCAGTAGCTTCTACTTTATGGGGAAAACAGAACATGACGGCTGTTTGCAAGAACGTGAGAGCTATGTTGTCTACTGATGATGATGAGAATAAGACAAAGAGATGGGGCTTGACATTTGATGGTCGACAAGATTGTCGTGTGCGTCTCCCTGTGTTTCCTTAGCTTTAGTTGAGGACAATCGTGGAAATTGATAGATACAAGAATCGTAGGTTTCTTTGTTGTTATATTTGTTAGGATTGTATGATGACTTATGATATGAGTTGATTCATTTATTGGAAACAAATCGGAAGAATTTAGATTTTGAAGATATGGATTTAAGAGGATGATACTATTAGTTAGGGGTGGGTAGAAAAACCGAACCAAAGTGACCTACACCAAACCAAAGTATATGTTTAAATCATTTGGTTAAAGATTTTATTAACTCTAATAGTTCGGTTTGGTTCGATTTTAAAACAAACTGGGCCAAAAAAAAACAGAAGTATTTCTTTAACTAGGTTAACTAAATATACTAATAATATCTATCTTATTAAATTAGAAGTACTTTAGGATTTTGTTTGGAAACATGGATAAAATTATAAATAAGAGTTGTTTGGAAATATGGATAGCAGTATAAAAAATATTTCCTTTTATTTATAAATTTAGCATTTGGATTTACAATAAATTAAGTATTTCATTTTGTATTTCTTTTTATTTAAAGATTCTACCACTGCATTTAAAATAAATTTAAATTAAATAATTATAATTCCAAAAATTATTTAATCAAATCATATATTGACCATTAAAAAGTTTTAGTATGCTGTTTTATTTTAAAATAAATTTTTAAAAAAATAACATGTTAATATATGAATAGTACAATTACATCAAACTACATCAAGTTATAAATTTTTAATATAATATAATATACAAATAAAAAAACTATTATCAAACATCTATATTATAAAATAATATATTGTACTCTATATGTAAATTACAAAACATAAAAAAAAATATACATGAGATTTTTTTATAAAACTAGAAGTTTATAAATTTACGTTCAACACAAGTTAAACCAAACACCAGCGCGGGGCGCGGGTCAAATTCTAGTCTATCTTATTAAAGTAGAAGTACTTTATGATTTTGTTTGGAAACATGGATAGTGAGGATTGTTTGGATACATGGATAGCAGTATTAAAAATAATTTCTTTTATTTACAAACTTAGCATTTACATTTACAATAAATCTATCTTATTAAAACTGTAGTACTCATAAAACTTCACCCTTATTTTTTCTTCTTATTTATCATTCTGTGCCATTGAATAATTTAAAAGAAATTTTATTTACGGGCTGACTTAATAATTTTTTTATCTAACCGAATAAATTCAAAAACAAGCATAATATTAACAAGATAGATCCAAAAATCTAGCCCTTACGTTAACAATATTTTTTATTTCCAAATTACAACCCACAAAATAAAAGAAAATCCATCAATCAATTGAAACTAAAATCTAGAGGTTTTCATATATGAACAAAACGTAATAAATTGCTAAAATTGAGATATTCACTTATTCTTATATTTTAAATCATATATTTTCTGTGTTAGACAACCATATTAATTTGTTAGTTATACATTTTTTCTTATTTCAACAAAAATCTAAAATAAAAAATAGTATTTATATGAAATAATTGAATATTACATAAATTTTATTTTTTAATAGATCAAACAATAATAAAATATGAACAATTTCAAACATATAAAACACATATAAAACCAAACACAATTATATATGTTATATATTACAATTTACTATAACACTCATGCGGGTGTTAGTCATGATCATCTAAGTACCCATCGACTACAATTCGGTCTTTCTGAATGTTGGGGTTCAAAATGGTTTTACATGAATATACGGACGGTGTCGAGTAGGATCATTCAAGGTCCAGGTAAGTTTGTAGGAACCTAAAAATATTTTAAAACTGTTGGTTTACAAATATTATTAAATAATTTTAAAAATAAAAATAAAAATCAAAACCCGCGCTTTGTAAGCGCGGGTCAAAATCTAGTTAATATTTAAGGTAAACCATTTAATCTAAAAATTAAACATATTTTTATACATTTTATCTCTAAATAACTAGAAAAAACTCAACTAAACATAAAATAAAAATTATGAATCCCATATATTAATACTAAAACCAAAAATTACCTATAATATTTATTTTAGGTTTGAAAATAATAATTTAAATTATTAATTTAAATTTTTATATTTTTATTGTGATCATTAGCTTTATATTAAATGCTAAAATAATGATTTATTGTGGATGATTTGTTTTATGTATTTATAAATTATATTTTTGTAAACAAACACAAACAAAACTAAAAACAACTTAATTGAATTAAACAAATACAAACAAACAAAATTAAACCGAACTAAACACAAACCAAACCGAAGTAAAACCAAATCGAACTAAAATCAAACCAAACCAAACAAAAGGCAAACCAAACTAATTTGGGTTATCTTTGGTTAAAGTTTTCTTACACTTAAATAAATCAAACCGAACCGAACCCAAATTATTTTCTAAATCATGGGTTACAAATATATACTATTAGTCTGAAAAGATATATTTTTCTAAACATGCCTTACAAATAGACACTATTAGTCAGCAAATATATTTTTTCTAAATCATGTCTTACAAATAGACACTATTAGTCAGCCAGGATATTATTTTCTAAATCATGCTTACAAATACTATTAGTCAGAAAAAAAAATTTCCTCTAAACCATGCGTTACAGATAGATACTATTAGTCAGCAAAGATATCCTTTTCTAAATTCAAGTTTGGGTCCGATTTATTTGGATCTAAGAAATTTTAACCAAAGTCACCCCAAATTAATTTAGTTCAGTTTTAGTTCAATTTGGTTTAGTTTAGTTTTGGTTGGTTCATTTTATTGTAGTTTTGGTTGTATTTGTTCAGTCAATCAAGTTGATTTTAGTTTTGTTCTAGTTTGTTTACAGAAACATAACTTATAAAAACATAAAATAAATCATCATTTGACACTAAATTTATTATTTTCATATTAAATGTAAAGCCAAAAATAAAAATAAAAATGTAGACGAAATAAGCCAATAGTTTTATATTATTATCCTCAAACTTAAGATAAATCGTAGATATTTTTTCGAATTTGATATTAATGTATGAGATTCATATTCTTTTATTTTATTTTTATTTGTTTTTCTTTTATTTATTCAAAAATAAATGTATAAAACTATGTTTAATTATTTAGATTAAATGGTTAAATACCTTAAAATCTTAATATTATTAGTATATTTAGTTAATGGAGTGTAATTAAAGAAACACTTCAGTTTTTTTGTTTGGTTTGATTTAAACTTGAACAAAACAAAACCATTTAGATTGATAAATCTTTAACCAAATAGTTTAGATATATATATATATATATTTTATTTGAGTTGGACCGGTTGAATTGGTTAGGTTTGTTTTTTTCTCATATCCCTAGTTGCGAACTTACAATAGATACCATCAGGCTATCAGCAAATTTTACTGAGGATATACCTCGGCCCAATATATATATATATATATATATATATCTTATTTTTTTTGGAGTTGGACCGGTTGAATTGGTTCGGTTTGTTTTTTTCTCATATCCCTAGTTGCGAACTTACGATAGATACCATCAGGCTATCAGCAAATATTACTGAGGATACCTCGGCCCAATAATGACAAGTAGCCCAACAAACGTATTCTACTAACTAACGTATATCAAGAATCAAGATCAACAATCTTCAGGTTAGAACAAGGAATCGTTGGTAAAGACGTTTCTTGAGTATCATTGATTTTATGTTACTGTAAAAGGATACGACGAACAAAAGAATGTGGTGAATTGTGATGAAAATTTGAAGAGCACTTTGCTTGGGAAGCAGCGAGTGTAGCAACTCGAGCTTTGGCTACACACGTTCTCTTTCGTAAACACGTTCTCAATGCTGTAGAACATCTGAATCAAGATTCGCTCTAGGAGCTTTGGCTTTCGATGAAGTCTCTAATGCTGTAGAACATCTGAATAAGTCACTCGAGTTGCTGACAAATCCATCTGCTGGTCACTGAAGTTCATGTTTAAGTCTTGTGGGTAAGTCTTCTGATTTCTCAAACTAATGTTTTTTTTTGCAAGCTCCCTCCATGCAAACAATAGAATGTATACCTAAACAAATAACAATTATAAAAGATGTTTTTTTTGTCAACTACCCATTTAAATAGATTAAGTTGTGGTTATAGGGACCGGTTATTTAAAGATGTTGTTTATCTTCTGTTTTTTGGTACATTATTTTGAACTTAGTACAAATAATGATTTTAAAAAATACAACCGAATTTAATTTCATGCAACGCTTTAAAACACACAATATGAAAAATAGAAAAAAACAAATTTAATACAAAACTTCAAAGGAATAACAATGTAGTGACATACAATATTTAACCCATGTAAAAAAACTGATCAATGAAATAGTTGATATAACCAAGAGCTCTTGGTCTATTGGTAATAGAATTTTAGTTGGAGTGTCCGCCCTGGGTTTGAGTCGTATTGGCCACCTTCCCGCCTATAACCGTGCGTGCTCGGATGAAAAGCCTCGTGGGGATTAGTCTGGGCTTACTTCCTGGGATCCCCACGGTTATAAAAAAAATGAAATAGTTGATATGTGTGACGATTTTGTATATTATAATTCCACTGCATGTTTATCTTTTGAGAAGCTTAGCATCCGCATCATCGTAAGCCTCCGCTGCCAATTTAGCTGTTGGAAACGTTCCGAGCCATCTCCTTCTTTGCAAACTCGGATCCCATATCTCCGCCGACCATTTACCTGATGTTTTATGATATTATATATGAACCGCTACAATATATTCAAGGTAACGAGTTGGAAAATAATATTCTACCTAATGGCTTATGAAAATACATAAATTAGCTTATAAATACAAAAAAAAACTAACTTAAGAAATTTTCATTAACCATTCGGTAATTAAATACAAAAACTTAACCAAGCTATATTAATTTGGTGCAAAGCGGCTTGATCCTAGAAATTTGAAGCATTTTAATGGAACTCCTTAATTTAAGAGGCTCCAAATAGTATATGTTACTATAATAATATATAAAATGCAAAATTAAAAATAAAAATGACAAAAATAATTTTTAAAATGATGTAAACTTGTAATTTATATAATAACAAATTTAGGATAAATATTAAAAGAACCTTTTTAAATATCAAATTTACAATTATTTCAGAGGAAATAATTTAAATTAATTTTTGTCTAAAAAGTAAATTTAAAAAACAAAATTAGATAAAAATTCATAAATACTTTTGTTTCGAATAAGAACTCAAAAATCTCAGATATGGCCCTGACTTGCCGGTAAAAAAGAACTTGAAATAAAGCAGTCTAAGATTCGAATCCTATTATGAACTAAGTTACCATTTTGCTTGACCATATGAAATGGGGTTTTGCTTACGCCTCATTTATAAAAATTGAAGTTTGGGTTACTCGTCGGCTTTGGACCCTGGAGATTATTTGGAGCTCGACAAAAAGAAAAAAAAAAACTAAACTCGAACCGGTTGGAACATTATTGGAATATATATTTAATATACCTGATGCCTTTTGCCTCACTCCTTTGTGTTTCTTCTCCTTCTCTATCTCTTCATGCAATGGGAATGCGCAACCTAAGCAACCGGTAATACCGCAGAGAGGACAAGGTCCAGCGTCCAAAGGTTGATGAAGAGCTTCCCATGCAACCGAGTTCGAAGATGAAGTGTCACCTCTGACGTTGGATATCACTTGTCTCAGGGCAGAAACCATGATCACATGCTCTTGATCCCTTGTCAAACGAGGAGGTTCCTTGTCGCAAGAGGGGATATTTTTTGAACAATTCATATTCGTGGAGTCGAATTGAAAGAATATTGCTTCCACAGAAGAAGGTTCCAAAGTGTTAAGGTTTGAAAACAAACTGACGAGAATAGGCCTTTATATAGCACAAGGATGGTGGAATCTTTGTGGTCCTATGCTTGTCTTTACCAATGTTTGGACTTTAGATACGTAACTTGTGACATCATTTTTTGTTATTTATTCATGTAATAAAACGTTATTTGAAAAAGAAACGAGATTAATTTATTCTAACCATTTACTAAGGACATGACTAGTGTAACTGCAGTTGCGGTTGCGGGCCTTTGCGAATGCGGGTGGTTGCGGTTTTATACGAGATTTAGACGATTGGTAAAACGGTTAAAATTGTTGCGTTTGCGGATACTTATGACTGGTTAGTTACAAAATACATTAGTGGTTAAAAATAAATTAACACTATTTTAATTTTATATAATTATAAAATATTAAAAATTATATTATTATAATAAATATAAAAATTATATTTATAAAATTATACTATTAATGTTTTTTAAAAAAATATAGAAATATTTTTCTTCAAAGTTTTATAATATAAATTAAAAAATATATATATGTGATATTTCTATTATTTCAGCTTAAAATTTTAATTGAATATTTTTATTTTTTTATTTATATAGTTTTTTCAAAAAAATAATTTTTTTACCTTCTTGCAACCGCCCGCAACCGCAAACACTAGCTGGAATTAGCTTTTGAATTTTAGAGGTTTATAACGGTTTGCAACAATTTGAAGTGATTTATAACATTTTTTATGATTGTTGCAAAACGCCAATAACCAATACCAACCGTAAAAATTGTGTTTGCGGGTGGTAGTGGCAAAACCAATCATGCTCTAATTAAAGTATTAACTTTTGTTTTGTGGTCAGCCTATAGCTTTGGTTGTGGAACTGTTACTGAAAACATTGTGCTAATTTCTCAAACTAATGTTTTCTGCAAGCTCCCTCCATGGGTTATTATTATATACTATACATATAGCCACAAACAGTAGAATGCATACCTACAAAATCACAACTACAAACAAATATAGTTTATCTTCTGTCTTTTTGTGAATCATTTTGAACTTGGCCATATCAATTTCTTGTATCTTATTACAAATAATGATTACAAACAATACACATGAATTTAATTTTCATTTTAATAATAAAGCTAAAACTAAAAAACACAATCACAATGTAGTCACAAACAATATTTAACACATGTAAAAAATCTTATCAATTAAATAAATGATATATGTGACGATTTTGTATATTATATATAATTCCACTGCATGTCTACTTCGAGTGAGACACGACCAAAGAGTTTCTGAATCATTTTCCACCGTCCTCGTTTCCGTGTATGGATGGTTCCTCTCCGTTCGTTGTGCCTTTTCTTTTGAGAAGCTTAGCCTCCGCAGCATCGTAAGCGTCCGCAGCCATTTTATCTGTTGGAAACGTTCCAAGCCATCTCCTTCTTTGCAAACTCGGATCCCATATCTCCGCTGACCATTTACCTGATGTTTTATGATATTATATATGAACCGCTACAACATATTCAAGGTAACGAGTTGGAACATAAATTTACCTAATGGCTTATGAAATAAAATAGCTAGTAAATACAAAAACTAATTTATGTATTTTCATAAGCCATTAGGTATAAATACAAGAACTCCACCAAGCAGTGGTAGTTTTGGTTGTAAGATTTTTATTTTGAGCCAAACCGTAACCGTCGATTTTGGTTTCAAATTTTGATATTAATTAAGGTTGACCCGACAAAATAAAACTTTGCTTACTGTTTTTTTTATATTTTTTAAAAAGGATTTCAAGTTACTCATCGGCTTCGGCCCCCTCCACAAAAAAATAAAATAAAACCAAAACTCAAACCGGTTGTAAAAATTCTTTTTTTTTTAAATTTAATTTCGGTTATAACATATTTACTTACGAGAAATCGTTAAAAATACTAGAAATTAAGTATTATTTTTTAAAAATATCCTTAATCAAAAATATATTGGATTTACAATTTAATAATTATTGTTTAAGTTTTAGTGTTAAAGGGTGAGATTGAGTTTCTAAATATTTTATAAATATTTAGAAAAATTAGTTCAGTCTATTTTCATCATATATTAAAATATTTTTAAAAATAATCAATCATTAATGGTAAATTTGAAAAGTGGTATTAAATTTGTAGTAAAATTTCCTTTTACTTATTGGAATATATATTTAATATACCTGATGGCCTTTTCCTCACTCCTTTGTGCTTCTTCTCCTTCTCTATCTCTTCATGCACTGGGAATGCGCAACCTAAGCAACCGGTAATACCGCAGAGAGGACAAGGTCCAGCGTCCAAAGGTTGATGAAGAGCTTCCCATGCAACCGAGTTCGATGATGAAGTGCCACCTCTGACGTTAGATATCACTTGTCTCAGAGCAGACACCATTATCACATGCTCTTGATCTCTTGTCAAACGAGAAGGCTTCTGATCGCAAGAAGGATAATTTTCCGGATGATCCATTTTCAGTGGAGTTGAACTGAAAATAACTTATTGCTCACGGAGAAGGTTCCAAAGTGTTGAGGTTTGAAAATAAACTGACGAGAATAGGCCTTTATATAGTATAAGGATGGTGGAATCTTTGTGGCCCTATCCCAGTCTTGTCAATGTTTAAACACGGGACATGGACGAACTTGTGGCATATCATTTTTTTAGATATTTATTGCTACAGTAAACGCAGTTTCAAGAAGAAACGCGATTACTAAATGTATTCTATCCACTTACTAATTAGACGTCTTGACTTTTATTTATGAAGTAACATATTGTAGGGTAGACTTGTAGTGTACCGAGTAAACCAGTACCCTTCTTACTATGTAACATGTCTTTGTTTTCTAATTAATAACGTCCTCTCATTTCTCTAGGTCTACACTTTGTTTTAGTGTTTAAAAGTTAAGTTTCGTTTGTAACGTATCTATCAGTAGTGTCTACTTCCATTGTGTTAAACCAGTTTCTTTTTTATTTTAAAAGAGGAGAAAGAAAACAATTTCTTTACATGCGTTCGTATTTTATATCTCCAACGCTGATTGTGTTCAAACTTTTCCATGGTCAATGAACATTATTATTTTCTTTTCTTTTTGTCGACATTATTGTTTTCTTTATAGTCTATATATCCAATCATCAGAAATATTGAAGTTTTTCAATGAATAACTCAACAGACAATATGTACGCATACACATGTTCGTGGAAATTAATATTCCCTCTGTTTCATTGTAAATGTCATTTTAATTTTAGACATATATATTAAAAATAATTAATTTTACATATTTTCTATATAAAAACATAATTACATATACACGTAATCATATTTTAACTGACAAAAAAATAAATTACAGTACAAAGTTAATAAATTTTGCATCGAAAATAAAAAATGATACTTATTTTATAACAAAAAAAAATTTACAACCACACTTAATATGAAACAAAGGGAGTATGACTTTGATCAATATACAATACATACACAAACATCATATGTGGATATTGTTACCTTTTTTTTTGGGCAACTGAATATTGTTAACTACATATGCAAATTTATGTATCATATATGTATAGTGGATGATAATCATATGCATGTATATGCCTATATACATAGACAATATACATAAGTTAAAGCATGGAAGCGACTGAAGAACATATGGGGCAAGTGGGTGCCAGTATATGGAAAAATGGGTCGTCAATATGATGCATTTGATATATAATCACCTTATGTTTGGCAGGTTTATGCCGGAGAATCCTGAGTTGTGAATGTGGTTGCCAGATAAATCTTGACTATTAATGTGGTTGTAAATATAATGTTTTGAACAAAAAAAATGTTTTGGTCTACATATGTTTTCTTTTACTAGGTGATTGTGGTCAAGTGATAAGGAAGCGGGTTTGGGACGGAAACACGTTTCAGGTTCGACCCACTTGCTATGCGAAACTAAGTCATAATTATTCTGGTCACTAACACGGATATAAGTTTATGCTTATGGCCCATTTGAATATCCAGAGAGAGGGTTGGACTGCACCTCCTATTAGAAATTAGTCTGAACCTTTCTATGGAGCTTGGATACTTCCAAGTTAATCAAAAAAAAAAAAAAAATGGGAGTTGTTTTTCTTGCTCGCTAGCTAGCGATGAAGAAGGGCTTTTGGGCAGCTTGTTCGAATCTTACACTAAGATCTATGCATGGATCAATGAAGACAAAAGGGCCTACTACTAAGGGTGTAAACACGGATATAGTAAGTTTTTAGTATTTATGAATTGATATATATTTTATGGATATTTGATTATCTGATTTGATTTATTTAAAAAAAAAACGGATATCCAAATGCAAATCGTTGTCTGTGATTGTAACTTTTTGAAAGTTTCTGGCCGGAAAACAAACGAAAAAATCTAAAAACACACACACTGATACACACGGAAATGTTGACCAAAGCGAATTGAATTATTTAAGGCTAGTAAAAGACAAATTTACCCCTGAGGAAAGCTGGGGGCATTTGGACACGGATCCGACACGCAGAGAGAGAGAGAGAGATCATCGCACTCTGGGTGGGGGCACGAAACGAAATACGATCGTCGTCCACAGGAGCTTCAATTCCCGATCTGTGAGATCTCTCTTTACACTTTTCTCCTCTTTATCAGCCTTTTCTTCAATCTTATTATCGCATTGTTCTCGTGGCTTTGGGATCAGACATGGCTTTCCTTGTTACATCCTTAATATTCGCTGTGGTCGGCATCATAGCTTCAATATTCACAAGAATCTGCTTCAACCAAGGCCCATCCACCAATCTGTATGTTTCCATTCCCCAATCATTTCGATCATTGGTAGAACGAAATATCTAATCATTTGACTTTTCTTTTTTAATTGAAATCTCCATGTTCTGATAACCATTCTTCTTCGTTGGAATAGATTGATTAAGTCTTTTGTCTTTTTGTTTATTGGAACAGGCTTCATTTTACTTTGGTCATTACTGCTACTGTCTGCTGTTGGATGATGTAAGTTTTTTATTTATGTTTCATGCACTATCCTTTGCATTGCATCTGAAGCCATGGATGGTTCATCCTTTGTTTCCTCACATCCATTAACATTAAACATCAAACCATCATGAGTGAGACATCCTTCTAAGCTTTACTACTTCCAGTTTAACAGTTCTAGTAGTAGGAGATGAGTCATGTCTCTGTGAAACTTGTCTGCGGTTGCATTCATTTTAGAGAAGCCTTCCACAGCATAAACATTATATGGCTCTCATCAGTCTCCAACCTTTTTCTTCTTTGTTGTAATCCTATGTGTCCCATTACCTTATATCACTGCATTGGTTGTTTTTTGTTTTGTTTTGTTTTGGGCAGGTGGGCTATTGTATACATTGCGCAGATGAAGCCTCTCATTGTCCCTATTCTAAGCGAGGTAGAGTAGTTACCATCTACTCCAACTGTTCTGTGTATCTTCTTCTTCAAACATCTCGTTTTTTCTCTTTTATAATTCTTATCCACTTGTGGAACCAACAATACATCTCCCCTCCTTTACCGTTAAATCTTTTCTCTCATTCAATTATGAAACAATATTCATTGTATTCGAAAGACTATGCCAGAGAGAGTGAGTCTGTATTGTTTATGAAATAAAATCTTTGGAACAACATTACTATTATCTTCATCTTCTTAGCAAGTCCACCAACGGCAATAATCCATGCATGAACCAACCATTCCCATCTCATTGTCGCTGCCAGATTTGTCCTAAGGTTTCCTGTGCAGTTTCTACTGAAATAAACTCTGAGCTTCAAAATTGTTTTGATCCTAAGCAAATACAAACTTGAATTATCACAATAACACTCTTACAAAGAAAAACCGGTCTCAATATGTATCTTTCTCAAACAACCCCCAGTAAGATAAGGGTTCCTTGTGGCCTAAGTAGATCTCTCGCCTTAAACAATTGTATTCTTTTGACTTCTTCTGTACTGCGACACATAAAAACAATACTCGAACGAATTGAGGATGCTCTCCCTCGGTTTTACTTTGGCATTAGGGTTGTCACGTTATAGGAAGTAGTCAGGGGCAGGTTTTTTGGCGGGAGGCCCTCTCGAGTCCTGCATTTAGAGAATGTTAGTAGTGATCATAGAAACATTTTCATGAGTGTTCATACCTGCTGGGCTGCCTGGAACACACGGAACTCTTTGTTTAGATTCTCATCCAGCTCTAGAATCGAAGCAATATTACCGCATCTGTAGCATAAGTGCAATAGGAGTTAAATGAAAATATCAAGCTAAAAGGAACGAAGATAGACATAGACTGAAACGGAGGGTCCTGAGTATCTTAGTTACCTATAACAGTAATTTGGGGCTGACCACACTGTCACAATCTGGCTATCGAACATCCATTTGTAACCCTCCATAACTAGTTGATGGGCTCGGCCTATGTAGTCTATGTTGTTTTTGTGGTTAAAAGTCGTGACAACACTGCCGCCAAAAAGGAATCCAGCTCCACGAGGACTCAAACCCCAGCCCTCAACAATATCTTCAGGATCAGACCATAGGAGGTCACACATGGCACCATCATGTGGTACTTCTTGCTTCCGGTCAGTTGTCCTGATCTGCCATAAATGTATAGTGGTTCTCAGTTGAAATTTTTGATTATGTCAACATAGAGAGAGAGATGTTTCTATCAACCTGATCAAGAGTCATAATAGTTGGAGAAAGACCGCCATGAACACAGAATATCTTGTTCTCAACAACAGCTGAAAGACTTTTGCACATATAAAGACACCTCAATTTAGCATAAGTGATCCCAAAAAATGGAAACAAAGAGTGGAATGCGTGTGGTGAGTAAGTACCTCATGTAGTCAAAAATATCGGTGCAGTATCTCCAAACATTTACAGAGCCGTATTTACGCAAACACTCATCATAAAATCCATAAACCTACTAAAAACAAACTGTGTAAACACTCTGAATATATAATATATACACACAGAAAACAAAACTGTCAATGAGAGACTGCATTCACCTGCGTGATCTGCCTGCTTTCATGGTTTCCTCTAATAAGAGTTATACGGTCTGGATATCTAACCTGAGTGGATACCAAAGCAACCCATATTTAACTGATTCAAAGAAACATGACCTAGAACAAAGTATCAAGAGTGTTTACCTTGAGAGCGAGTAGAAGCAGAAACGTCTCAACAGAGTAGTATCCACGATCAACAAAATCGCCAAGAAACAAGTAGTTGGTCTTAGGACAATCACCTCCTACTTTGAAAAGCTCCATCATGTCATAGAACTGCCCATGTATATCACCACATAGCTATTCCAGTTCAAAGACCACACAAATCACCAAGGATTAGCAATTCTTGAAAACCATAAGCACACACGCTGCAACTTCACAAGATATCAAGAACTAAGATCTGCTAAACCATCAAAAACTACGATGCCTCGCACCTAATCTACTTCCAGTTCTTTACAGATAAACTCTAACTATCGAATCCCTAAATCGAGAAGAGCTTACAGTGACGGGAGCATCGACTCTCTGAACATTACTCTCTTCAACGAGGATCTCCATGGCTTTGAGGCAGAGAGACTTCACCTCCGATTCGCTCAATGCTTCGCAGCGTTTCAGCTGCTCTATCTGCCGGTCTAGGTCTGACATTTCCTCTTCGGAAACTCCTGAACCGATCGTTAATCCGACGATTCCGACGAAAATCTTCGTCTTCTTCCCCGGGAGAGCTTCTCTCTCCTCTCCGCAGGGGTATGCGAATGTCTTCTCTCTCTTCTCCCAAGTGTTTTATTGCTATATTCAAAACCACCCCGATTCTTTTTAGAAATTGTACATTGGGTCTCAATGTTTTAACGATAACATTCCAAACCTTTCTTCTCTCCTTCCCTAATGTTTTACATTATATTCAATACTGCCCCACTTCTCTTTAGTAATTGTGCATTCCTCCTGAAAGTTTTAAAGATTAACATTCCTAACCAAAATCACATACTTAAAAAGGCTCACGTACATGGGCGAATAGTGTTATGGGCCATGTATATAAGGCCCAGTTACTTTCACAAAACTCCACGCGTGATACATCATGTGATCGGACTATGTTGATCGGAGACGATGGAGAGAAACGTGGAGAAGATGCTGAACAGAGTCTCAATGGTGTTCATACTCATCGGAACCTTGATCATGGTGATAATGATTCTCCAGACGCCGAAAACATGTATCTCACCGGAAGCTCCGTCGAAGCCCCACACGCATTTCCCGAGATCCACCTGCGACTCCTCCCCTCGAAAGCATCTTCCTTTACCCAAGAAGAACGCTCGTACCTGGTCCTCCAACGCTTGGAAGACGCGTGTCCTCTCCTTCTCCTCTTACTTCCTCCGATTCCGCGATCTCGGGCTGCTTCACAACCACACCAAAGCTCTCTGCCTCTCCGCCGGAGCCGGACACGCTCCGATGGCGATGGCCCAGATCGGGTTATCTGATGTTACGGCTGTTGAGTTGGTGGATTCGCTTCCTCTTGTGAGAAGAGCTGATCCTCATAACCTTCCGTTCTTCGACGGTGTGTTTGATTTTGCGTTTACTGCGCATCTTGATGATGCTCTGTTTCCGTGGAGGGTTGTGGAGGAGATGGAGAGGACGGTGCGGCGAGGTGGGGTTTGTGTGGTGGCGGTTGATGAATGTGGTGGAGATGATGTTAGGGATATTGCTAGACTTTTCTTGAAGTCTAAGCTCGTTGATGTTGCTAATGTAACTTTAGAAGGATCTAAAAGGACTAGTATACTACTTAAAGTTCAAGACTTTAGGACATGACTCTGTTTATCTTGTCAATGTTTGGTTTCTTGTGCGTTGTATCTATCTTTACATGTCTGTGTTTATCTTACCTTGCCTTCTATTGAAATCTCGAGTCCTTGTTTGGTTCATTCACTGGTGGTATATATGGTTGGAGAAGAAGCTGAATGACTTGACATAGAAGGAGAACGACTTGAGGATTCGAGGCAAGATTGATTGAGGCAACAGCTCATATTCGTTCTGGTTTGATTGTATCATTTGTAATGTTTTTTTCCAAGATTGTCTTCTTATAGGTTTTTTCATTGTTAAAAATGGAACACGCTCTGCTTTTGAAATTTGGACATTATAGGTTTCTTTGGAGCATTATGTTATGTTAAGTAGCATAAACAATCTTCGCCTGCTTGCTCTGTATCAGAAACTCTCAAGCTCCTGCTGCTGCTGAAGCATATCAGAATCTGAACTCAGGTTCCACGTCCATTGTCTACTTAAGTTTCTCCATAAAAGGCTTGTTGAATAGACGCTGTTTCTTTTTTTTTCCCCACAAGTAAGATCAATGTGTTAACCTTTTCAATGGGTTACTTTATGGCGTTTGCACCACACGGTTTTCAAGTCCTCCTTTGTCTGCATGTCTCGTTCCATCTTAACGGTATTGTTTTCATGGGGAACTTACTCTAGTCTGGACTGGTCTGATGCACTAGGACTCGGTAAGCATTGCATTGAGGTCTGATCATGGCGCAAAGAAAAAAAAGGTTGGGAGATGCTGCATGTGTGCTGCGAGATCAGAACCATATTTACTTCCATTGACAATTTTGGCAAGGACAAAAGCTGCACGTACGCTACCCATGGACTTTCGAGAACATGAACAGCCTTTAAGTGAGGCTTGTCAAGTTGTCATTCTGTCTCTGAAGTTTAAAAATTAAAAGGATCAACAAACTGATATTTTGAATGGCCTCTTGGTATCAAGCAGAGGAGTTTCTTTGCGGTACTTCAGTTAACGGCTCTATATACTACCTTATTGTGTGAATCGACAGGGACAAGAACTGAAACTGAAGGGGCTACAAGCTCCTTTAATTCTGATATTGTGGAAAGACCTCGTGGAGGTCGTTGTTTAAAACCATCTCAGTGAAAGAATATAGAGTGGTTAACCATCACAAAAAAAAAAAAAAAAGACAAGGCGTGGCAGAGGTCGAGCTACTCTTGGTCATGGATCCCATTAACGCGGGTCTCTTAAGGTGGGGTTCTTAACGTAAAATTTGTCTTTTAAATTTTTTTTTTTTTTTGCATTTTTCACGCTAAGAGACGGCTCTTATGGTTCTTATTTAAGAGACGGTTCTTAGGTTTTTTTAGTTAAAAGCTAAGATACGTCTCTTAGAAAAGCTAAGAACCCCACCTTAAGAGACCGCGGTTAATCCTGCTCTTAGTTCTTCATCTTCCCATGTTACTTATTTTATATTCTGATTCTTAAAAGTATGTTATGTTGTGATGTGCTTTTCCCTGCAATTTGTTTCACTGCTTAGCTTTAACTCTTTGGCTCAGCCAATCTTTTGCATCTTTCTAGTTTTTAATAGCAAAACCTTTTAAAAAAAATCTTATTGTGTGAATCGGGTTATTGTTTTTATTGTCTATTTTTACTAAATACCGACATATATACCCAACAAATTTTACTTTAAATTTTTATGTAAATCTAAATTATTAAATTAGATACAAATTTTAACATTCAAATTAAAAAAAAAAACTTGTTAAAACCGATCGTGTGTTTTGTAAGAGTCAGTGTAGGGGTGGGGAAACAAATTAATTAATTCTCAACATCATGAAAACAGCCAGGTATGTTGGTCGTGGATTAAACCGTCTTAGGCCATTAGATCAATATTACTAATTAATTGAATTGATTGTATTTACTCGCTTTTATATTGTTTGATTTGTTGTTATTTTCTGCTACTCGTCTCTGTCAAAAAAATAAAATTAATATAATATTTAACATTTTACCAAAAAATTGTTTTGTATATTCAACATTTTACCAAAAAAATGGAGGTCAACGTCACCCCGCAAGGAGCCAATTTCTTGACCGAGTAACGAAACACCACATTTAATCCTAATAAAAAAAATTAATCCAATCGAGTACACAGCATCACATCAATGTCCCGGTTTAGAACTTTCCTTCGATTTTTTTTTTTTATATTTATGTGACTACAAAACAAAAGTATTGTTAAAAAAAGATTTGATAAAAGTGGTGGTTTGTTTTGGGGTGGTCACAGCAAACAACGGACCCACGTACAACCTTGACAGGTTTCCCCGTCTTTGCTGATGTCATGAGTGACTTACAAATCGTTACTCGCCACGTATTCGGTTACAGATTATTCATGCTGCCACGTTTTGGGACCCGCCTTACCGGTTATTTATTCATCAACCACTTTTGGCGCGCGCCGAGCCGTCGCCGACCAAAGCCTCTTCTGCTTTGTCTTAGTGATGTTTTAATCTGATATACCAAATAATCATTATGGTAATTGTATTTTTCAAGCAACTGAATTGTATTTACCTTAATATGTTTTATTGACAGTTTGATACAATATATACATCTATAGGAAAAATAAAAATTTAACAAAAACTTAGCTAATGAGATTTGGTTTAGACTTAAAAAACATATTAAAACAAAATTATTTTTTTTATCGAACTTAAAAAATCTAGTAAAACTCATTAAATATGAAACAACTATATTAGTCCAATTTTCTTACATTTTTCAAACTTGACATGCTTTGTTATAAGTATGTTAAAATTTTCTAACATTTAATATGGTCAAGTTGTGTGTACACAACCAAACATAAACATAAATGTCAATCCAATGCATGCAGAGGTACAATTCATCATATCAGTGAAGTGAAGGGGGCCGAGCGAGTGGTGGCAACATTAAAGTCTTTTACAAGTAATACTCAAGTGTGCAGATATTTAAATGATGATGGTCATGTTACTCTATAGGCTGGTAGAGCTAAACCATAAGTGTTTGAAGCATAAGGCAAAAGCTCGTTACTTACCATACTCAATTAACATTATTTTTCTAAAAAAATAGTAAAATTAAAATACAGATTCAAGAGATAAGCACAATATAACACAAAAGCTTGATTTGCTTTATAGCTTCGATTTTTATAGGCAAATCTCTCAAATAGCTTATTTTAAAGTTTTTATCATAAAATATCATTCAAAGAAAAAAAAATAACGAAATATATTTTTTTCTTTGAAAATTTAATTTTTTTTTAATAAACTTCACCTCTAAAATCCACCAAATAACTCTAACACTAAGGCTAGATTAATTTATCCAAGGGGTATAAATATATATTTACACCATTTAATAAAATTTATTTTAGTCATTTTTTCTTAAATGTTATTTTAGTGACAATTTAAGTATATCGTAAAATATTTCTCTATTTATATTAGAGGTAATAGATGTATAAAATGTTATGTTCAAATTTTATTATTCTTTCCGTTTCATAATAATATTACTTATACATTTTTTACACATATTAAGTAAACGACTGAAATGCATTTATGTTTTCATTAATTACATCTATCTAGCTAAATATTTGAAATGAATAGATTTATTTATTAAATCAATGTATTTTATAATTAATATAAATTGCATTGAAATTTTAAAATGATATGATAAAATGACACTGTAAAAAACACAGGGAGTAGAAAATATTTTGTTTTTCTAAAAGAAAATGAATTTAAAAATGAAATGTATTTAGATACAGAAAATGTGTTGATTGGAGGAACAAAGCATTCGACAGTATTTAGCTGAAGCCGACCAACTAAATCCTCGGCTCCTGAACTGACCAAATAAAACTACGTGATTACGCGTAATTGTGGTTAAGACTGCAATTATTAATTGTTAAAATCTTTTCAATGATGAGATGCACTTTTGTAACTTGTAAGAACAAAACTAATTGTCAGACTTTTTCTGATAAATCAAAATTATTTTAATTTGAATTAACGATCATATAAATGAGAATCCAACACAGGAAAACTAAGAATAGTCTCTCTCCACCTCTACCTTTCTCTAACAAATCTCCTTGAAAAAAGAAGAAGCAGGAAAAGTCACCGGCGGAGGAAGAACGGCAGGTTATAATCCGACAATGCGAGGGTTACTTTTACTCTGTGGTGTTGTTCTGATTCAGCTTCTTGCTGTTCAAACCAATGCTCAAGTTCCTAAAAGTAAATGGCAGACGCTCACCGGTGAGTGATCTCACTTTCTCTCATCTTGTATATTAAAGATTGTTAGATTCCGTTTTATAAGTGAATTGACCATAACCCTTTATATGTTACTTAATGTCTCATTAAATTTCTAATGTGGAATATTTATTCCTAATGAAGATCACTTTCTTAATTAGTTACCTTTTCTTGTTTTGTTTTGTCTTGCGTGCTTGTTAGGTTTCTCTCCTCGTGTGATTGCTCGTGGAGGGTTCTCAGGATTGTTTCCAGATTCAAGCATCGATGCTTACAGCTTCGCGATGCTGACAAGTGTAGCGGACGTTGTTCTATGGTGTGATCTTCAGTTAACCAAAGATGGAGCTGGGATCTGCTTCCCTGGTTTAACAATGAGCAATGCTTCAACTGTTGAAGCTGCTTACCCAAATCGTACAAACACTTATCTTGTTAATGGTGTCTCTACTCAGGGCTGGTTCACCGTTGACTTCTCCTTGAAAGATCTAACCAAAGTTAACTGTAAGGCTTCTTTACTCCGACTGCTTCTCTAAAAAAAAAAAACCCTTAGCATTAAATTATGTTTTATAATCAAAATTAACACAGAAGAAAAATTATTCAAAATAGTATTTGCTAGTAAAAAAAAAAACAAATGTGTATTTCATATTTCGATTTAGAGCTTAGTATGTAGGCGAGGAAGATGGGATTAGAGTTTAGGAGTTGGAATAATTTATATTTCATCCGCTCCTAAAAGATCCATATCTAGCAAAAAATATTGTTTCAAAATGTTATATTTTTTTATATTTTCAATGGAGTAATTAATGATAAATTGTAAATTTTTATAAAGTTATTAAAATTTTATTGGTTAAAAGTTATGAGAAATAATAAGTTACAAAAAATTATACATTGGTATTTCAAATTTCATAGGTTTTATTAATATGTGTAAAAATTCTAAAACATATTCCCTCCGTTTTATATTAAGTGTCGTTTTAGAGAATTTTTTTGTTACAAAATAAGTGTCGTTTTCGATTTTCGTTTATTAATTTTATGCTGCAGTTTATTTTTCTATTGGTTGAAATATGGTTAGGTGTTTAGGTAATTGTGTTTTTATATAGAAAATATGCAAAAATTAATGGTTTTCTTAATCCGTGTGCAAAAACTTAAAGTGACACTTATAATGAAACAGAGGGAGGGAGTATATCTTTATGAAATATAAGGAGTATTAATTTTTGATAACTAGATGCTATTTTCTTGGGAATGCTGATAAATTTAGAAAATGCTATTTTAGAGTTATGTCCAAAAAAACAAATGTGTGACGTTATGTTCTCAACCTTTTGTAGTAATCCGAGGTATATTATCACGGTCAGAGAGATTCGATGGAAACGGCTATTCGATCTTGACGGTTCAAGAACTAAACACACAGCTGAAACCACAAGGCTTATGGTTAAACGTTCAGCACGAGGCTTTCTACGCGCAGCATAATCTAAGCATGACCACTTTTCTAACCACAGCTTCAAAAACCGTTATCATTGACTTCATCTCTTCTCCTGAAGTCAACTTCTTCAAGAAAATCACTGGACGTTTTGGCCGTAACGGACCGAGCTTTGTGTTCCGGTTTCTCGGGACAGAAGAGTTCGAGCCGACCACAAACAGAACATACGGTTCTATCTTGAGTAACTTGACTTTTGTCAAGACGTTTGCTTCAGGGATTCTTGTTCCCAAGTCTTACGTATTGCCACTTGATGACAAGCAGTACTTGCTTCCTTATACATCTATAGTTCAAGAGGCTCACAAAGCAGGACTTGAAGTGTTTGTGTCAGGTTTTGCTAATGATGTTGATATTGCACATGACTATAGTTATGATCCAGTGTCTGAGTATCTATCTTTTGTTGACAATGGTAACTTCTCTGTCGATGGTGTGCTCTCTGATTTTCCCATAACTGCTTCTGCATCCGTTGGTAAGTAAAATAAACTCTCATCCACAGACAAACTCTTTGTCCTTAATATGAAAAGACTAAACATCAAAACATTATATTCATGTTTTTTCAACAGAATGCTTCTCCCACATGGGCAGAAACGCTACAAAACAAGGTATGATGAGTACTAACTTTGCTTTGTTCCTTGCTATGACTTGTCATCATCTACTAAATGGTTTCATGTTTTCAGTGGATTTTCTTGTTATATCCAAGAATGGTGCGAGTGGAGACTACCCAGGATGTACAGACTTGGCATATGCCAAGGCAATCAAAGATGGTGCTGATGTTATAGACTGTTCTGTCCAAATGTCCAGTGATGGTACACCCTTTTGCTCAAGTTCCATCGATCTTGGGAACACCACAATGATCGCCCAAACTCCATTCAGAAACCGTTCAACAAATGTTCCTGAGCTTAGCTCAGTTGGTGGTATATACACTTTTAGTCTCACCTGGTCTGAGATCCAGAACTTGACTCGTAAGTTTCTACTCAAAACTTTCTACTTAGAGATAGAAGCTCGCAAACTAATTACTATTTTTAGAAATAGAAGCTCTCTACTTACTTTGATAAATGCTGGTCTGTTTTGTACACTCTTTTTCTTCCTACTATTAATAGTAACTAGTTTGAGAGCTTCTATCTATACTCATACACACAACTACTTTGGAAGATTAGATAACTTGCCAGTTACTATAACTATACTCCAACTGTTTTTGGCAGCTGCTATTTCAAACCCATACAGATCATACAATATGTTTAGGAATCCAAACGAGAGAAACGCTGGGAAGCTTGTTTCACTTACTGACTTCCTAAACTTGGCAAAGAACTCCACCACTCTTTCTGGTGTTTTGATCAATGTAGAGGTGAGAGCTCTCTTGTACCTCTCAGTCTTCAACATTTTATGACAACTTCTCATGTACTATGTCTCTTTTGCTTCCCTCAGAATGCAGCATACCTGAGAGAGAACCAAGGGCTAGACATGGTGAAAGCGGTTCTTGATACACTCACAGAGACTGGCTACACCAACATCACAACCACAAAGGTTATGATTCAGTCAACAAACAGCTCGGTTCTAGTTGACTTCAAGAAGCAGAGCCAGTACGAGACTGTGTACAAAGTGGAAGAAACCATCCGTGATATTCTAGACTCTGCTATAGAAGACATAAAGAGATTCGCTAATGCTGTAGTCATTGTAAAATCATCAGTCTTTCCTGACTCTCAAGGGTTCGTCACGGGGCAAACCAATGTTGTGGAGAGGCTGCAGAAGTCTCAGCTTCCAGTATATGTTGAACTGTTTCAGAATGAGTTTGTATCTCAACCATATGACTTCTTCTCTGACGCAAATGTTGAGATTAACTCTTATGTTACTGGAGCTGGTGTAAATGGAACCGTTACAGAGTTCCCTTTCACAGCTGCTAGATATAGAAGTAAGTGGATTAATATTTGCACCAAAGGTCTCAAGTTAATATCAATGTTACCTAACTTTGTTTCTCTCTTCTGCAGGGAATAGATGTTTGGGAAGCAAAGTAACTCCACCTTACATGGCTCCTGTTCAACCTGGTGGTCTCTTACAAGTAGTGAATCATGCATCCTTACCTCCAGCTGAAGCTCCAAACCCGGTTTTCACAGATGCTGATGTTACTGAGCCACCACTACCTCCGGTTACAGCAAAAGCTCCAATCTCAAGCCCTGGAACCCCTGCAAACCCATCTACCATTGCACCAGCACCTAGTGGGCAAACCCGGCTCATTATATCTCTTCTCCTTTCTGTTTTTGCAATGGTTCTTGCATCTTTTCTACTTATGTGATCAACCCTTGATCACATATATCTTCGTGAGATTTCCCTGAGTGACTATGTCAAATATTAACAGCCGGAACCATAATGTTTTCATGATTATATTCTAGTTCTGTCCTAAACAGCAGAAAATTCTTGGGAGTGTAACTTTCATTTGTTGTTGTAACACATACTCTTCTTGTGTCTTGTAATATCGGTGATATTGTATCCATTCTTAAAACATATAATATCAGTTTCTTATTCCACTGAACAAAAATAAATTGTTTTTTCGACAATTCTCTCAAATAGTCATCGAGTTGGGAACTAATTCTCTTTTTCGAGTTCTTTAACAAAGTATGCAGCTTTCTTTGCCTAAGCTTGTTTGCACAATCCCAAGTCAACATAGAATTAATTTAACTATGGTATGAACATGGACATGCCTAAGAACCAAGAACCTCCTAGTCATTTGACACCGGAGAAGGAGCTGCAGCAGGGTTTTTGTTTTCGCGGCCAGGATTAGTAAAACTAAAAGGTTACATTTAAGAACATTTGTTACTTAGAAGTAATCTGTACAAACATATTTTAGCAGGCTTTTTATAAAGCCCATGGACCCGACGAATGTAAAATTTTATTTAAATCAGCGAGGAAATAAAAAATAAAAAATTGGAGATGCGGGGTATCGATCCCCGTACCTCTCGCATGCTAAGCGAGCGCTCTACCATCTGAGCTACATCCCCATTGTAAACTCATGGAGTGATACTTTATTAGTAGGTACATTGAAGATATCTTTCTCTCAGATTAACCGTGTCACCGTCATCTTTCCCTCGCAATTGTCTCAAAAGACAAACAAAACCAAACTGTGTACTCCAGACAAAACGGCAAAAGACTTAGTGCAAATGACTCAGTTTATCTCCGAATAATAAGCATATTTATGCAAGATTAGTTCATAAGATGAAGAAGTAAGTACTGTACTGCATTTGCAAATGCTCCACACCACATTGACACTCTTTAATGAAAACTAAGCTAATACGTATTTGAATCCTCAAAAATAATAGTTAAAAGATGAATAAACACATGAAAATAACCATTTTGGAGCCCTTTTGCACAATGTTTTACTCTCACATAATAGAAAAATCATAAGTTTTCTCATGAACAATTCGAATCAAACACGTTTAAACCAAAAAAAAAAATCTGTAAAGAAAAAGAAACATTAACAATTAGAGTTACAAACAAGAGCACACAACATGAAGAATCTTTTGGAGAATCTAAAGAATAGTGATCGAGAATCAACGATCTCTCTAGTTATTGCTATGGAAGATGAACTCACGCAGACACCAAATCTCTTTTATCATCCACATCTTTGTATCTTTGCAGCTACCAATCTGATCTTCTCTTTATGTAAGAATTAAAAACAGTAGAAAACTCTTTTTCTTGATGCTAAAATAAACAGAAACTCACTGTGATGAAGTTTTGATGATATGACAAATAACAACTCTGCAACCCACACTATGCTTCAATACCTGAAAAATGTTAAATCAAAATGTATCAGATGAGATCAACAAAGTTAAAAAGCCTTTTAAGATGCTGATGAATGAGTCTACCTACCTCTATTTCCTCCCACACTGTAGCTTCCAGAGGCATTAGCAGATGGTTCTGAGCCTACATTGTCAAAACCAAAGCCATAAGAGCGAGACAAGCCGTCTAACTCATTAGAAGACTGATGAGGCATCATCTGCTGCCACGTTGAGTCGCTATAAACAGAGTTCCCTCTGTACAGTTCCCCTATGGACCCATCAAAACCGTTTGTGTTGTTGTTGTTGTTGCTACTAACAGAGAATGATAACGCAGAAAGTCCAGAACTTGGCCCAAAGCTTCTCCCATAGCCATTGGTATCAGAAAGTCCCCAGTTTTCTCTGTTGTTACCAACAGAAACACCCAAGTTCCAACCTGGACCAGAAGAATCGGTTCTGTTTGCCCACAAGTCTCTATTGCTAGGGTTGTAAGCAGAGTCTCCTCTGTTGAATCCTATTGGAGAGTTGTAACGGTTTGGTGAAGCATTGTTGAAGTATTGGATTCCAGGGATCCGGTTATACCCAAGAGTGTTTCCATTCAAACTCAGTTCTTGGTTCAGACCAAGACCAAAGTTAGTGAAAGCATTTCTACCGCTACCAATAGGACTAAACCTAGAACCAGGAGGACCTATGTTGTTACTATAACCAGGAGCAAAACTATTGAAGTAGCTATTATTAGCAGATGACCTATTAGAGACTACTCCATAGTTATTATTACCATACCCAATAACCGGGCTTCGGTTAGCAGGAGGAGCTGAGGAAGGCTCCTTTGGCACTGCTCTTTTAACCTCAACCATTTTGCCGTTTAGCTCGTGGAAGGTCTTGCGAAGAACCATATCAACAGACTCTTCGGAATCAAAAGTGATGAATCCAAAGCCTCTGGCCTCTGTGTGTTATGATCATACATTACCACAACATCTGCAATTGTACCAAACTGATCAAAATAGTTCTTGAACTCAGCTTCGGTGATGCTAGATGGTAAACCTCCAACGAAGATCTTCTTGGTTCGCCCACTGCCACCATTACCACCATGGCTAGGTGACATAAGGTGCATTGGACTGGCGTGTCTTTTTAGCACTTGCTGATCATCTCGTGGCACAGCTTTCTTGGCCTCGACCTGCAGCAAATCAAAACGGAAGGACTCTTCAATATATTCTCATCAGTGTTCTAAAAATCGGCAAATCAGACATAAACGAAATGATTTTCATACAAGGATTTTAAGAAGTAGGTCTAGGTGTTCAGAAAAATCACTAAACACCCGCCGAAGCAACAATCTCCTATAAAGGGTCTAATTACCGCATATCGATTTTTTGAACATTGATTCTCGTTGATTTAACACTAACATTGCCACCTTAACATAAAAGCAACAAACGGAGATTCAGAAGCTAATGACACACAAAGATCTACACTATAGAACAAATCCATTGCTCAAAACTAATCAACTTAGGATAAATTCATGATTAAAGACACAAGACAGATCTATAAGACAACAATGATCAGAGAAAGATGTGAACTTCATAAGCAACCCATTACTCAAGACTCATCAATGAAGGATACTAACCGTGCGGCCATCGATGATGTGTTTCTCCATGATGACTCTCTCTGCAACAGAAGGATCTGCAAAGACGATGAAACCAAAGCCACGTGCACGTCCTGTTGTACGGTCACGCATGATCATAGACTCAACCAAATCACCATACTTGCTAAAATACTCTCTAAGTCGTTCTTCATCTGTGTCCCATGAAATCCCTCCAATGAATAGCTTCCCCAGATCCGATACAGATTCCATCTTTTGCTCCTGCAAAATAACAAAGTGAATCCGATCTTAAGAAACACAGATCAGCTTTCCCATTTCATCTAAAAACAGAACATAACTGGTTTAAAGCTCTGAGATTTACGGACAGAGAAACATGGAAATCTACTTTTGTCTGAAAGCAGAATCCAAATCTCAGTACCGATCAAATCGGAATTATCTGTCAAATCTGACAATGGATCAAAACAAAACAAACAGAGGAATGAAAACAGAGGATCAATGAGATGAAGAACATCAAACAAACAGACAAAGACACAAGAAGATGATGAAGAAAAACGTTAGATTTGAACTTGAGGAGAAGGAAATTCACCATCTTGGAGAGGACCCAGATGATGGAAAATGTGGAAAAAACCTTTTAAGATCTGGAGAAAGGGACAACAAGGACAAGAGAAACAGAGGATGTTTTGTTCATTCTATAAGACATCCACTCTTTCTGTTTCTCTCTCTCTCTATAGGGTTCTTCTCTTATCAAGATGGCTTCCCTCTTTCTCTCTCAAGCTTATTAAAAATTTCCTTTTTTTTTTTTTCTGTAATGCTTTCTTGATTTTCAAGTTATTAATTTTGATTACTTAAAATTCATTAAGAAGGATTCCTTTTTTTTTCTCATGCCAAAGATGGTAAAACAACAGTCACATATAATAATAGGGGGGAAAGATTTGAGATTTGCATCTCTGTAAGAATCTTATTTTTGGGTTGTTAAAGAGAGGCAGATGATGGAAGATGATATAGCTCCTTTAATTTCAAAGTTTATATTTTCTCATAAATATATTGATCCTCTATAATTTATTTGACAGCTAATAATTATTTATGAGAAACAATCAAACTAATAATTTCCAATTTTATGGGATTTAATTTAGTTATAGTCAGCTTAAAAAAATGAAGAGTTGTGTATTAGCAAATTTAAAAGAATATTTCAAAATAAACATAAAAATGATGCCAGATGATGTAAAACAGTTTTTTTAAATGGTAACAACCCAAAAAATATATCCCTGAATCCATAAAATATTTTTAATGAACACAATTAGTAAAAACAATGTTAACATATAATCAGCATGTTTACCAAAACTCCTAAACATTATTCCTTGCTTTGGAAACAAACTAAGGTTTTACTTTATGCATATATACTTTGATAGAAGTGACTTTAAAATTGAATCTCTGTTTAGAGAAGTATTTGTAGTTTAAGCCCCTTCTCAAACAAAAAAAATCTTTAATTTATCTGTTGGGTGAATTTTTCAAAAATATTTACTCAAACAAAAATATATTGTGTAAATAAATTAGATGTATAACCATTAATTTGTGTCAAAATCAAAGCATCATTAAATATGTTATTCCATCCGTTTTCATTATAAGATTTTTGCACACGAATTAAAAAATAATTAAATTTTTTATTTTTATCTCTATTTAATATAATAGTTTGTTTGAGTTAATTAATTAATGAGTTATAAGTAAGGGTAAAAACTAAAAATATATAATATTTGTATTGAAAATTTAAAATGATATTTTCAATGAAAGAAAATTTAAATTTTTTAAAAAACTTAATATGAAATGGAAGGAGTATAAAATAGTATAGCATAATTTATGTAGAATGATATGACTAGGCAGATCCTATATTGTTATACTTACCATGATTTCTATAAATATAAGATATATATATATATATATATTTTTTTTTTTTTTGAAAATAAGTAATTTCTATATTTTTTCTGCTGCATTTCTTAATAGTTAATCGTCTTCCTTTTATATTTTAAGGAGAAAGATAACTCAATGTAATGAACATAACTATATGTAATTAGACCTGAGACTTATATATATATATAGATATATAAGAGTTTTTCTTATAAAAAGGATTTGTTTCTTATAGTATAAAAAGAGGAAGATTATATATAAAGAAATACAACATAAAAACGTTTTAACAGAAGAAAACATAAAAACGTAGAAATGATGTGATATTATATAGATTATATACTTATCTAATGAAACGCTTTTGATATGTCTATGTTGACATATAAGGAATTTTTGATTGTACAAGACTAGTGAGTATATTAGGTACTTTTCTTTTGTCAATAAGTTAAAGGTATCTAGTTGATTGAAACTCAAACCACTATTCTCTTGGAAACATGGTTATTAACGTCAAATAGACCCGGTTGCTTGCAATGAAAATTAGATATTTATGTCGCTTAGTTACAGTTAGTTCAGTGCTCACTACTTTTGCAAGTCTACCTTACTATTCGATGATGCTTGTATAGTTATATAAGTATTAGGTACTTGATCGGTATATTTTAATATATTGCAGTGAAGAATCATATTCCCTACAACTACAAGAACATTAAAATACTATTTTGCATCAGCTTCACGTATTTAAATATTCTTATCATATTGACATTTGATCTTTTCCAATAAGGGAAGATATTCTGTTATGTGGGTATATTATATGTGATGCCTAAACTAAATAACAAACAACCAGGCAGAGAAGATATGATCTATAGACTGTATACAGCTTGTCGTGTGTGGAGGCAAAAGTCTAAATGTTCTTTTTGGGCATAATGTTGTTTATGAGGATCCAAAGATTGCATTATAATATTTATATCCAACAATTAATTATTTGTAGACGGCCAGTGAACCATAAAGTAATACATTTGTTTTAGTAATTTTCCATCTAAGAAGGTATTATCAGTTGCAGTGAAATTTTTATATCAGTTTACGTGTTTAAAACCACTGAGTTTATCTCGTAACAGTTTCTGCATGACCATTCATCCATATGTCGAAATTTAAACTAATCTCAAATCGTTGAATATTATATCTATACTATTAAAACTGTCTATGGTCATCAAATAGAAAACTACAAATGTTCATCACTTTGTTTCTGAACGCTCCTTAAAATGGTCTCCAGCACTTGAGTACACCAAACTAAGATCTAGATATTGCAACTACCCTTTCTCTTGGTCAAATGTTTGATCTAAATTATGATGATGGTGTGGAAGGACATCACCTTTTTGAACTTTGACTATTTTCATGCATGACTTTACCATTTTAAATTTTGAAATTATGTTCTAAATAAACAAATGTATATTCTTTTAGCTATGTTGTTTAAACATTTTACTAGAACCAACTATTTCAAGCGCATATATAATTTGTCCATGTAACCGAAAAGGCAGGTCCTAACCACTTTCATACCGCCTTAATACATGTCCATCAGAATCTGTAACTTTTTACATATTGTAAACCTTTTATATGATAAAATCATATAGTTCGTGATCAATATCTATCTATAAGAGCATGATTAACGGTAAACCTTCTTTGGGGGCTTTTTATTATTATTTTTTCTTATCTTTTTTAAAAAAAATCAGAAAAACGAACTAATCGCGGGCCGTCACGTGTCAATGAGGTCCGCAAACAGTATAAAAAGCACCTCTTAATTAAGAGTTTTTGGAACCGGTTTTATGAAAATTAGTGGACTCCCCTTCCTTAAAAACATGTTAAGAACCTGCGATGGAGGTGATTTTTATCCCTTCTCTTGCGTCTACGTCACTATAGACGGTGTAGCGTTTTCCGCCACATGGCAAGCTTCCCGAGTGAGTGTTTTGTTTGTTTTGAACTTCAGCCGATCTCATTACGGTGGGCTTAAGTAAAAACCCTACATAATTTTCCTTATGGGCTTCATTTGATTCAATGCAAACTAGGTCATAAATTCTCTTTTCAAACGACTGGATTGAAAATGCTGCAGTTATGGCGTTCTATTCAAGCGCTTTCTTCTTAGGTTAAGCTTGGATACGTTTTATGTGATCAGTTTGTTTGTGAAAGGTATGTGAGCTTACACCCTCCAGTCACGTGCATATTAAAATTTACTCTCTTTTACATGTTTATCTAAACAATTTTGCAAAGAGATTTCTGAAAACCCAATTCACTCTGCTCCAGTTGCAACCAAAGGCATAAGCGTCAACGAACCTGTAATATGGATGGTTTTTGGAGAGGTGATTCTTAGGGATGGGAAGGGATAAACTAAGTGTCTTAGAGGAGCCTCATCTATTTCTAGGTCCTTTACTGACTTGTGAGATGAGCAGAAGCATTGACCACAAAAAGTCAATGTCTGAAAAATTCAACAGTTGCCCGTTTATTGTCTGAGATCAGAAGCACGTTTGGTCTTTAATGTGAAAACTGGTTTACTGCTGTAAATTGGATGAAAGCTATTTGTTTTTGTTTTTTTTGTCAGTCTTTGTTGTAGGTAAGGAAGTTATCTATAATGTTTTAGAGAAAGCCTGGTCATGCTCTGAATGAAGATAGAGACAACAAAAGATAGAGTGATGTCTGTCCACTAATTATATTCAAAAGCAACGCCAAATAAGTTGAGGAAAAAAACCACTGATGATGTATCACAACATGTCTGGCTCATGTTCGGCCAACCACTGCTCCTGGTTTTTGGATTCTCAATGGTTTGTGTACAATAACATATAACTTTAGAGGAACGTATAGAGACTGTCTCAGATTTTTGAAGAATCATACGATAAGTTTATGATCACATGGTTTGAACCTCTCACACTAATATCTGTCCACCCGATTCACTCACTGGAAACTGTACGATCTCATATGATGTCGCTAATATTTGTGGTACCATTCTAAATATATTTTTGTTTTCACTAAACTATAAAAAAATTAAAATGAATTTTATTTATTTTCACGAACCGAATCAAATATCTGGTTGAAAAACATATTTTATTGGATATCCGGCATCGATTATCTGAATGGTCTCAAAGCAATTCGGATAGTAAAAGTATCAATCTAAGCGACACGAAGAAGATCGCAAATATTTTCAAATATCCATATATCTGATCCGTGCCAAACACTAGATTAGACTTTTGCACTGTCCCTTCTCGGCAATGAATCTTGTTTATATAAAAGAAACTATACAATGTCTCACACTTTACATTTGTCTTTTTATAAGAAAGTTTTTAGCTCTTCATCTTAATTAATTTGGATTGTGATTAGTATTTTTTGATTTTTAAGTGAAAGCTTTGATTCATAGATTTAACAAAGACGTAAGAAATTAGATTGAGTTTACTTGCTTGAATGTCCAAGAAGCACGATTAGAAAATCTTTATATCATAATATATTATTGTAGCAACGATGTCTTATTTTCTTCTTATATGGAAAATATAATTACATACAATTATAAAAAATACTAAAAATATATTTTTGTTCAAAAGTTAAATAATTAATATCATTAACTACTCATTCTTTTTTTTTTTTTTTTTTTTTTTTTTATAACCGTGGGGGTCCCAGGCGGTAAGCCCAGACTAATCCCCACGAGGCCTTCCATCCGGGCACGCACGGTTATAGGCGGGAAGGTGGCCAAGGCGACTCGAACCCAGGGCGGGCACTCCAGCTGGAGTTCCTTTACCACTAGACCAAGAGCTCTTGGTTAACTACTCATTCTTATCTAAGTATAGATGCGCGATTTGTCTTTGGTGATAGCTTTGTAAAAGAGGTTAGTGAGGAAGTAACAAGTATATTACGTAAACAAAATGACGCCTACGTTCGACTTCGAATGAAACTTAAGTTAATACTGCAAAGTTGTGAGATCGTTTCTTTTGAAACTCAAAAATGATTTAATGCATACATGACTTTATGACAACATATAATATTCGAAATTACAGTAAAACGACATCGTATATTGTTTAGACAACTTGGTAAAGAACGGTTCGGTTTAGGTTGTTAAACAAACCGACTGAAAAGTTAAAATATAACCGTTAGGAGAAAACGCGTGTTATCAAACCACTTCTTTCTTTCATTTTTCTTTTCTCCCAAGAATGTTCTCGATCGAAGTCGACTCTATATAACCATCAGGAGACGCAAGCTCTCAAACGATTTTTTTTTCTTTCTTATTTGCTCTCTCATTATTTTTTTCTTTCAATAGTTTTATCATTCGTCTCTTCCAGAAACATAAAGTTCTTGACGTTCTCAGATTAGTAAGTGTTTCGAATTCGATTTGGTTTTCTAGGGCTTCAAAGTCTTTCTATTATTTGTCGTATTGATCTTGATCAGAGTTTCTTCTTTTTTTTTTTTATTTGTCTCGTTAGCATGATGAAAACGATCCGACTGGTTTGGTTTCTCGCTCGTCGTCTCAGTCTATTTTAGGAGTTCCGTGTAAATCCTTTCGCGATTCCCGTTTTGTTTTGAAGGTTTATTCCGGTTTTTGTTTTGAGATTCTTTCTTTCATGTCTTGGGATTTTGAATTCAAATTTTGTTTTTTTTGGTTTTGGTTTTGTTTTGATGTTTTTTTGTTTTGTTTTTCACTTGAAACCCCCAAAAAAAAATCATAGGCATAACACTAATCAAATATTGTTGTGTCAATTCTTATTTGGGAACATTGTCCCTGTTGCTGCCTCTATAAGACCATCCCAAAGATTGTTAACTAGAGAGATAATATGGGGCTGGGGATGGCAAAGACTCAAATAGTCTTAAAGACACTAGTACGTACCCACGGCTTGACTCAGAATCTGTTTTCAGATATATTAGAAGGGAATTGGGTTTAAGACCCAACTGTTAGTTTGAGAAAGTCTTAAAGACTACAAACTGGAAACAGATTCTTGATTGTTCTTACCTACGGCTTATAAAAGTCTTTGTCATTAGACAAGTTCAATGACAATGGGACAATTTGGAGGCTTGCCCGATTCTATGAGCAATCCATTGGACGATGGGAAAAAAAATTATACTAAAGACCCACGGCTTATAGTTCAAGATCAATGGTTTGAGAAAGTGCTTAAGACAACGACTTTCAAACTGAAAACAGATTCTTGAAAGTAAGTGCCTACACACGTCTTATAAGAGTCTTTTAGACAAAGACACTTATCGGTTAAGGTTCAATGACAAATGGGGCAGTGTGAAAGCTTTTTTTGGTGGGAATAAACGAATAAGCTTCTTACTTCTTAGAAGACAAGTCATTGAAGGATGGCAAATAAGACCCAAATGGCTCTATAGTCTTTAAGGCGAAAGACGTTTCTTACCCACGGCTTGACTCAAAATCTGTTTTCAGATATTAGAAGGGAAGACAAACGGTTTGCGAAGCCTCAAGGCAAAAACTGCAAACTGAAAACAGATTCCATACTTGCTTTACCCACGGCTTACAAAAGTAGACAATGGATCTGTTAAAAGATTTGTCGGATGGGAACACAACATGAAAGACTGAAAATGGATATTTTAAAAGACTTGGTTGGATGAAAAGTGACGTCCATCTGCTTAGAGTAAGTCATTTGAGGATGGCAAATGACACCAACACGACTCTAATGGTTTAAAGGCAAAAAGACTTTACTTATACACGGTTTAACTCAAATCTGTTTTTTCAGTTACTTGAATGAGATGGAGTTTAACGACAAGAAAGTCTCAAGACAAAAGACTATAAACTGAAACAGATTGTTGACTGAACCACCCACGGCTTATAAATTCTCTATCGGTTAAACGTCTTTAGACAAATTCCATGACAATGAGACAGTTTGGAGGATGGCAAATAAGACCCAGGCAGCTCTATATAAAGGCTTTTAAGACAAAAGAAGTGACAGGAGTTAAAGACCGACGGTTTGATAAAGTCTTAAGACAAAGATTTCAAACTGAAAACAATACTCTTTTCACTGTACTACACATGGCTTATAAGAATCTTTAGACATAGTATCTGTTAAAAGTCTTTAGAAAGATTCAATGACAATGTGACAGTTTGGAGGTTTGCTTGATGGAATAAACGAGGATGGCAAACAAAACAATAGGACTTAAAAGTCTTAAGACAAAAGTCTCAAGACAAAAGTCTCTCTTTCCTCAGGTTTGTGCTTCAGAAGGTGTGTGTTCAAATCGTTAGAGATTCTTAAGTGTATAAAACTTCTGCGATAGGTAATATATATGCATTTCTAACCTCTTTATGATTAGTTGAGTCTCTCATGTAGTTTATGATATTTATTTGCTTAACTCTAGAAACTATTTGGGTTATCTATTTAACTCTTTCATATTCCTTTTTTTCAGTTTTATAATTAACTTTTGCTTGTTGTATGAGCGTTTTACATTTTACATTATGCATTAATTTTGGTTGTTGTATGGAACATTTGCATCACCTCCTATATACACTTCTGCATTTCGCATTTTACAATGCATTTTGCTTAATGCATCATGTTCTTGCAATCTTATACTTAAGTTTGGATGTTTGAGCAATTATGATAAATTATTTTTATTGTTGTATGAGCGTCTTACATTTTACGTTATGCATAAACATTGGTTGTTGTATGCACCTTTTGCATCATGTCATATACTCCACTCTTATGCATTTTGCATCATGTCATATACTCCACTCTTATGCATTTTGCATTTTACAATTTATTCTGCATTAAGCATCATGTTCTTGTAATTTTATTGTTAAACTTACATTTTATGCATCATGTTCTTACATTTTATGTTATGCATAAATTTTGGTTGTTATATGCACATTTCATCATGTCATATACTCCATTTTTCTGCATTTCGCATTTTACAATACATTTTGCATTATGCATTATGTTCTTGCAATTTTATTGTTAAATTTGATGTGTGAGCAATTATGACATTATGCATTATGATTCATATATGATTTATGTATCATACGTCGCTGTAAATATGCTATCACGATGATCAAATATATATTTGGTATGATACTCCCTGCCTCTATGATACTTATTTAAAATCTATTGAATCGTGGTGTACTTATTTAATAGCATACGACATATGTGCGTTAATCTTCTATATATTATTCAGGTAGGTAAAAATTTCTATGCATAAATGTTTTATTCGGTTCTGAGGACCGTATTTTGATATAATAGTGGTTCTTAGTTAGCTCTCTAGTAGACATGTTTATATAGAAAATACGTATGATATAATAGTGGTTCTTGGACAATTTGTTTTTAGATGTTAAATGTTTTATGAGTCTTTGTAACCTTTTAAAGATGATAGAATTGGGAATAAGTCAGATTCAATCATTAGACACAGTTTTAAATTTTAGGTTGTTTCTCAAAACATTATTGGTCCTTCTTTAATTGTTTAAGTATGAATCTTGTCTTGGTTTTCTAACATGGTCAGATGATATACCATCTTGACTCTTTTTTAAAAAAATGTTATTGTGGTAAATTAGTTATATGTTGATCCTAAACTATACCCAATTAAGGGTTGTCTCTGTTAACATGTTTAATGTTTTCTGAATATTTATATATTATTTTCTGAAAAAATCAACGCACAGATTCTTTCACCATCAGTGAAGGGAGAGAGATTACGCCATCAATCTGTAACTCCGGCGAAGATTTTGCCACTGGAGTTGCAGCTGCTTCAATCTCTTCTTCATCCCTTTCCTGTTTCAGCTGCAGAGCATTCAGATTGTGATCTATTTTGGAGACTAGAGTTGTTTTTTGGTTCTTTTGGAAACTATGTCCAAGTGATTGAACTACCTTCTGGTGACGACAACACTGCTTGGAATGATCTTGAGTGGTCTTAGCTCTGTCTTTTTCCACAACTTTGGATGTGATTGCAGGAGCCATCGATCGTTGTAGGATTTCCACTTCTGAGCTAAGTATGAAGTTTCAATCCTCAAAGCTGCCTGACACCTTTTAATATATAGCTAACATATTTTTTGATTGTCTTGCTCTATTTAATTATGTAATTGTATATGTGTTAAGATGTTATCATTGTTACTATGTAGAAATTAAGAATACATTATTTGATTAGATATGAATTATATACATTCATTCAACACAACAAACGCTGGAAACATTAATGGATTGGGTTACTTCTTTTGTTTTTTGTTTTAGTCGTTGAAGAAAATTTTTATTTTCAAAAAACATCAATATGAAGTTTGATTCATATTAATTTTCAAATTGTTAATAGTTAAATTACATTATAGATATTTTACATAAATTATGTGAACTAATCATGTTATAATTTTTGTGTAAACACACCCGCCTGTAAAACGGATCTACCACTAGTATATATATAGTCTAGTGGTTTGTAAAACATGACATAATATTTATTATTGACAAATAAACCCACTATTCCCCAGAAGATCATTAGCTAAATTAATATTCTAACATTTGACCCAAAATAATAGTTTAACATTTAAAATTTAACAAAAATATTTCGGTTTAATTCTAATTATTGTGTTCACTAAAAGGAGAAACAAATGTGTTAATTGAATCCAATTGCTCACGTTAGAAATAGGCCATGTTAATTGGATCCAGTTAAGCAATACAAATAGCTTAGCATGAACGAGTGAGAAACGTTCGATTTCTACTTGGATATAGAAAGTTATGAGGTTAGCAACAAGCTGTTAGCCTCGCTTTTAAGGACATATGAGGATGTAGTTCCTCTCTTGGATCTGAAGACTATGCAACTTCTTGATTTTTTAATAGATATGAATCAACATATGTGATGTTATATCGTTTTAATGTTGAAGGATTTGAGACTTGAATAGAAATCTAATAACATAGAAGAATACTGTTGGAATTTCCATTTGTCTTACTCGAGTTGATTCTAAGTTCTTCCTACCCTTTCTTTATATATGCAATTAAACAAATCGATTATCACGATTTTTATGAAGTTTATTTTTTTGTTTGATTTCAATTTCTTTTTATTGTTGATTTTGCACTTGAGACGGTGAATCATCTTGTCTTAATTGTTTTTATTTAAACGAAGAAAAAGGAAGAGGTTCATCTCGTCATTGACTTGGACGATAAGCTTGTCCACTCGATTTTTGTTTCACAAATATCTCAAAACGAGATGTATTTATCGACGAAGTTGATTCACATAAAAAATAAGAAGATGGAGGTTTAATTAAGAAAACTATCCAAACCAAACTATTTGATAAAGCTACGACTTTTCATCAGTGACTTTATAAAAGAAGCCAACAAACGTTTTTCAATGCACATTTACGCAATGGATTTTTGTGGCTACTTTCACGTCATGTTGACTTTGATTGACCCAAATAAAATATATTTTGGAGATCAAATGATAACCATAAAAAAATCATGTTAATAAGACATTTGAGCTTGTTGTAGTAGGAAAACACGTGGTGCTCATTGTGGATGATACAACAACGGTTTGGTTTGATGAAAATATAAACTTGTTGGAGATCACCAAGTACATATATTTCAGAAACAAGTACAATTCGTTTCAATCTCATACAAAGAAAAAGAAACGAGAGCGGATGGAAAAAATCATTGGTAAACTTTCTTAAATTGCTCAAAATTTGTTCATGAAAAATTTCACAATAAGTTGAATTGTAAAGATTTGAGGGCGATAAGTCAAATTGATATGTAGTTCTTTATACTAAACATTTCTAAAAGCTTATAGTTAGTATCTTAAATACAATGAGTTTCTTTTTTCAGTGTATTTTGTTTGTAAAATTTTAAATTTGAGAATCTGTAGCTCAAACTGAAATTGAAACCAATTTAAACTAAAAACTTAAATATGTATTCGATTTGAGTTGAACGATATTTAGATATAAATATCATATGAACTCAGTCTAAATCTGAACTATTATTCAAAAATTTGAAAATTTGTAAAAACCTAACCAAATAAATAATCAAAGATTCGAATTAGTTTTCATAATAAAGATTTGAAATCTAGATAATTAATTTAAATACTTAAATGTATAATTACTTTGATCAAATTTGTAAAAATATAAGTATTGTTTAATAAAAGTGAGTTAATATTCAAAATGTATATTTAAACAGTTACAAATCTACTTTGAATTAAAAATAGTTTTAAACTAAATTCAAACAAAAAAAAAACAGAATAAAATTCATGCGACTGAATGATAAATCTAAAAGATTGAAAATTTGATTCAAAATTAAACTAATATATATATTGAGAAATTGCTAAAAATATCACAAGTTAATACCACTTCTCAAAAATATCATCGATCAAAAATATATTAACATTTGAATTTACATTTTAGTGATTATTGTTTAGGGTTTAGTATCAAAGGGGTCGAGTTGAATTTCTATATGTTTTTAAATATTTAAAAACATTAATTTAGTATATTTTTATCATAAATTTAAAGTATTTTAAAATAATCATTTTAATAAATCTGAAAATTGTTATCGAATTGAAATTTTCTGATATGTATATGAAATGCCCAACCCTGGCTATTTCCAACGAGACTATCCACCACAATCTTAATTTTAATCTATTTTTTCATGTAAACCTACATCATTTATTGATTTAATATGAAAAAATGAAATTAACAAAGCAAAAAAAAAATGAAAAAGGCAAAAAAAAAAAAAAAATGAATAGAAAGAGCGGTCGGAAGTATCAGTCACTGTCAAAAGAGACAGAGCAAACAAAAACAGCTCCCAATCCGCCATAGCTCAGCTTCCCTTTCCCTTTCTCCTCCCTTCATCTCTTCTCTACCACCCTTTAAATGAACCCTCAACTTGACAATGAGCCGAAGGAGCTTCACCACACGGCAAGGCACAATTCACCTGGAGGAGGAGTTGCGAGGTATAAGCTCATGTCACCGGCGAAGCTTCCGATCTCGAGGTGTAATGACATAACGATTCCTCCAGGGATGAGTCCCACTTCGTTTCTGGAATCTCCTGTTTTCATCTCCAACATCAAGGTTTAAGCATCACTTACTTATCTTCACCTCATTTTTTGAGATCATTATTCAAAAAGATGATTTTTTTGACATTTTGTTCCCACTTGTTTGTTTTTTTCTCGTTGCTTCAGTTCTGATTCAGACCATTGTTCATGTTGCTAGGATTCTTCTAGTAGTGCTTAGTTGGGGGAAAGAGTTTGTTAGTTGTGTTGTGTAATTTGGTGAAGATGCTTTGTGTTTGCACACATAAAAAAAAACAAAACAATGTACTTATGTTTCCAGTTCTGTTCATTAATCTGTTACAAGTGGTTGAAAAAACTAAGGTTTTTTCTTTGGCCTAGATTCTGATTCTTTGATGCTAAGTAGTTTCTCTTCTTCAAATTGATACTGCTCTTGTCTTTTCCTCACACTCTTTGTTAATTGTTCTTTTTTTCATTTCTGTTAGGTGTATAGAAATTCCATTTTCTTATATTAGATATTATATGATTCCATTGGTGAGAAAAGTACCTTTGTTTCGTGTGTTTTAGTGATGATCAGATCATATCAAAGTGAGGAATAATAAGTGATGATGCCATGCTTGATTATATGTATTCAGTTACATCTTCTTATCTTTTGATTAAACAAGAGTTTTGTTACTTTTGTTTTACAGATAACATCATCTTCATTGATAATAGATCAGGTTCAGGTTTCACATAATCCGATTTTGTAGTCTTCTGTTCATGTATGATGTTTATGATAAGTATCTTATCCATGTCACTGATAAAATTTTGGATATTGTGAACTTTGTTTTACTTTCAGCCAGAACCTTCCCCTACTACTGGTTCTTTGTTCAAGCCCTGACCAGTGCATGTTAGCGCAAGTTTTTATACAGGAACCGCATTCCATCACAACACCTTCACCGAACACAAGTCTAGTGAATTTGAATTCAGACTTCCTGCATCCAATATGGTATTGTTTGATAAGTTAAAAGTTCTTAAATTCCCTTGTGTGCTGTTGCAGGGTGGCTTTGTCTTAATATCTTTATTGTTTTCAAGGTTTATGCAGAGCTTGACAAGCATAGAAGTGAGCCACCAGTACAATTTCAAGGCCAGGGCCATGGATCCTCACACTCACCTTCTTCCATCAGTGAGACTGCAGCTTCCTCAATCGACATAAGCTGGCCAGCTCCTCCTCTTCAGCCACCACCAACAAGCACAGATAATCCAACCGGATCTGATCAAGATGAATCAGTCCATACATCGCAAAATGACACCAGAGGAAGTACACCATCAGTCTTGGCTGATGATGGTTACAACTGGAGAAAGTATGGTCAAAAGCATGTCAAAGGGAGTGAATTTCCCCTGAGCTATTATAAATGTACACATCCTAATTATGAAGTAAAGAAATTATTTGAAAGGTCTCATGATGGGCAGATCACTGATATTATTTACAAGGGCACACATGACCATCCTAAACCTCAACCTGGTCGCCGAAACTCTGGTGGTCTTGGTATGCCTGCACAAGAAGAAAGAGTAGGTAAGTATATCCTCCAATGACTTGCCGAGATGGTAACCATATTCAGAACGTGAAACAAGATTGTACTTACTCCCCTTGACAACAACTTAACCTGTTCCTTCTTCTCTTTATTTCTGAATACAGAGAAGGGCCACTACAACTTGTCTAATGCCACTGAGCAAACTGGTAACCCTGAAGTACCTTTGGCAACTGACGACGGTGGAGAAGTTCCAGTGTCAGATAGGAATAAAGATGACCCGGATGAAGATGATCCATTTGCAAAACGGAGGTATTAGAATTTAAGAGAGGGTTCAGGTGCTTGCTTTGAAACAGTGATTTGTTATGATTAAAAACTTTCTTCTAACTTTATGCAGGAGGTTGGATGGGACCATGGAAATTAACTCCACTTGTGAAACCTATCCGGGAGCCTCGTGTTGTTGTTCAGACTCTGAGTGAGGTCGACATACTAGATGATGGTTATAGGTGGCGTAAGTATGGACAGAAAGTCGTCAGGGGAAACCCAAATCCCAGGTTCGTTCAACCACAAAACTTGCAGTTCAAGATGATAGCTAGAACAGTTTAGTCTTTGTCTTCAAGAGCTAGTTGTTTGGTTTGTGCAGAAAGTGTTGATTGTCTTGGGAATTGGGTTTTGATTATGGAAGATAGTGATCTTAGCAGTGTGTAATGGAGATATTATGTTTCGTAATGTAGGAGCTATTACAAGTGCACAGCTCATGGATGCCCAGTGAGAAAACACGTGAGAGGGCATCACATGATCCAAAAGCTGTGATAACAACATACGAAGGCAAACACAATCACGATGTTCTCACTTCAAAGTCTAGCAACCACCATGACATACAGCCTCGGTTCAGACCAGATGAAACAGACACCATCAGCCTTAATCTTGGTGTGGGAATCTCCTCGGATGGACCTGACCACACTTCTAACGAGCGTCAGTATCAGAACCAACAACTCCTCATCGACCAAACTCACGCTAATGAAGTTGGTTTCAGGTTTGTTCATGCTACTCCCATGTCATGTTACAGTGCTAGCTTAAACAGCGGTATCCATCACTATGGCTCGAGAGAATCTCAGAACCAGACTCAAAATGGTGACATCTCGTCCTTGAACCATTCATCTTACCCGTATCCACATATCATTGGGAGAATACAATCGGGTCCTTAGAAGACACATGGAGTAAAAGTATTGGATTCTTCTTAGGTTAGTAATGAGACCTTGTTTTATATGATTCCTCTTTCTATACAGAGATTTTTAAACTATATATATTTAGGGGTGTCAAAATGAGTCAGAACTCATGAGTTGGCTCAGCTCAGTTCAATTTTTCAAGAGTGCGATCTCTATTTTTTAGGCTCATTTAATAAATGAGTTTATTGATCGAGCAAAAATCAAATCACGAGTTATATGAACACGAGCCAGCTCATGAGCTTAATCATTTTTATACTTACAATTATATATATTATTTGGATAACTTCTATTTTTCTTATGTGAAAAAGATAATTTTTATATTAATCGTATTTATCTTTTATAATTACGATGTACAACCAAATATTCTTAAAGATAATTTCTATATTAATCATATTTATCTTTGAAAAATTAGTAAAACATACATAAATAATATAGAATTTTTTAAAAAAATTATCTATAATTTTTTAAAAGAAAGAAATAGAAATTATTTAAAAAACAAAACTCTTCTATATAAACCCTCGTTACCCTACCATATTTCTTACAAACTTTGTTGATCATAAATTTATAAATGTTTTATTTTATTTTCATGATTTAGACAGATGTAGATTTTGAAAATGAATTATCTCAAGACTCTTACGAGGAATATGAATTTTGGATTATTGGTGTAGCTTAATTCATTTTTTCATTGTTGGTTTTATTTAATATTAATATGAATGTTTGGATTTTTTAATATTTATCGAATAATATATATAAATTATTTAAATCTTATTTATTTTATTTTAATATTAGATCATGAGTTAGCTCATTTAACTCATGATCTAAATGATTTGAGTTCGAGTTTACATACTAAAGCTCATATTATAAATGAGTTGAGCTCAGCTAGCTCATGAAAGAGCCGAGCTCACCGTGAGCTGAGCTGAACGAGCTAGCTCATTTTGACACCCTTATATATATTGTATGTGTTTGGTGTTCCAAAAAAAAATGTGTTCTAAAAATACAGAAGTTAATGCTCTTTTTGTTTGTTAAAGAAGTAAGAAACATCAATATATTATTGCATCAAATATTTTCTCTTGCATCTCTTTTGTGTAATCTGCTAAACCAAAACCCGTTCCTATGAACAACAATAAACTGTCCACGACAGGTCGTTAACCTGCCATATGACCCACAAGAAGATAAATACAACCGTTATTTTAAGCCCGTACATAGGCCCGCAAAACACAAAACCATGGACTTTACTTAATTTCCTTAGATTTGTATTAAGTAATTCTAAAGTAACAATACCTGGGTGATTATCCACATGTGCAAAGTAAAATTTATATAGTAAACATGATTATTGAGATAAAGATAAAATAGACCTAAAAAAGTTTTTTATCCCAAAAATAGCACCCAAAGAGAATAATGATCAAAATAGACTTTATTAAAGGATGTAAATATATATTTATACATTTGGGTTAACTAATCTAAATTTAGGGTTTAAATTATGGGGTGGTGGTTTTGGAGTTGAGGTTTAAAATTTTTTTTTTTTAAATATAAAAATTTTCAAAAGAAAAAAAAGTCTATTTTGGTCATTTTTTTTTCAAGTGTTATTTTTGTGACAAAAACTTCAAAAATGGCTATTTGAGAGATTTACCCTTGATTATTCGACCATCATGTTATAATTTTTCAAACGTAAATATAAGGTTGATATTTTATTTTTTTAAAACCTATTTAATTTATATTGACTTTAATGGTATTATCCAAATGTTATAATTTACCATCTCACTTCTATATTAAAAATTGTATTTTTAAATAATATAATCAAATAACATTTAAAATCCAAGATTGCGCACAATAAACATTAATTATGTATATAAATTAAATATATATATTATTATTTATTTTATGTTCATTTACGTATTATAAAATAATAAATATATTAAATAATTGAAAAGCAAATAACTATTACATATATAATTAAATTGGAGTATGCACATCACTATAATTTTTGTTGGTAAAAAATCAAAAAAAAATCATTTATTTATTTTATATGGTATATAATTAAAAATAAATAATATTAACAGTCTAACAGATATGGATAAAATATTTTAATATGAATATTCATTAATTAATTGAAGTTTCGTACTCGTATATTTTATTAATATTTTTATATCTACTGTAATAAATATTATTTTTATTAGTATAAACATTTATTAATTGAAGTTTACTACTCAATGCAAAATATTACTTTATTAGTATAAGTATTTATTAAACTATTAATGTATTTGAACAAAAAAAAAACTATTAATGTATATCACAAATTGT
>CAJHQQ010001206.1:0-109460 GCA_905132885.1 Moricandia moricandioides
CTAGATTTCCTTTTTGTGTTTATCTCTTAACATATTAAACATCCAATAATATGTTAAGTTTCCACAAGCTTGGAATTACCCAACAAACAAGACCTATAAAAAGAATTTAACTGGCTTATTTCCACATATACTTATATTATTATATCCTTAATAATATTTTATATATGTAAATGCAGGTTTCTATATTCGCAAGGTAGTAATTAAAATTCTAATTATATTCTCTTTGTTTCAAAATAATTAATTTTTTTATGATTGTGCACACCAATTAAGAAATTAGGAAGTTTTGTTCAATATATCTCGTTTGTCATAATTATAACTAATTTAACCAATAAAAATTTGTACTACAAAATACAAATGGTTAGAAACATCATATTACATTTACTTTTTATATAAAATTTTGAAAATATCACTTAAAATAAAATATTTTTTTCTAAAATACCACTTAAAATGAAACGAATGAAATAATTGATTGCAGTTAACGAAACTTTTTTGTAACACTCAGATAATGCAGTAAATGGAACTCAAACTAAGCAAGAACCGCATGCATTCCGAGAAAAATATATGATTCTAGGCGTACATAATCATAGGCGTTACATGTGTACGTATGGATACATCACATGTACGTATATTAAATTTATACTTAAATACATTTTGCTTGCATTACACACTATCAAAAGTAACTGCACCTGCTTGTGTCTTACTTCAACTGTTTTTCTCTCTTTTGGAAATATACTCCCCCTTGATTATTTCAGTACAAAACACTAGAAAAAGGAAAGTTATCACATGCATTGTTTTGGAGGTTTTGATTCCTTCCACTCACCGGCCCTTGCCTTTACCTCTACACATTGTATTTCCAATGCTGCTTTTACACGTTTTATTTGCTTACTTTGCCCTCAAAAAAAGATTACTCATAATTAAGAAACGACTAACCATTTGTTTCAAGTTAATCACACCCAAATGGATTTACAATGGTCCTAGCTAGAGTCTGCAATTTTTCAGATCTTTGTGGAGAGTTTTTGGAGACAATTAAAATCATATCAATCGAACATTGAGATGTAGTACAATATGACATTTGAAATGTAACATCAAAAATCAAATGGCTTGTCCACTAGACCAATATATCTTTCAATCTAAGAGCATCACTAAGGGGAGATTATTAAAGAGTTTCTTAGAGAACTTTTTGGTGGTGGAGCCCAGATTTTTTAAAAAACCAGTCCCCAAAGTAGCCCAAGAAAGATCGATTCTGTGTGGGTTTTTCAACTGTTTACGGGCCCCACTAACACGTGGCGGCCCGCGATTGGTTCACTTTTGATTTTTTTTTTTTTAATTAGAAAAGAAAAAAAATAGGAAACCCACTTTGGGTTTCCATGGATAATGATGGTCTAACAGTCTGATTGAAAACCTTTTGTATGATCAAATATCAAATAGTTGAACAAGTATGGCTGGTTGCTCTCTGTATTCCTCTTCAACCTGCAGTGTCAGCCATCTTGTCCAGAATCTTCCTTGGGGTTAAAAATCATCTCTCATGTTCCCTGCCATTGATGGGATGTGTCTGAAACTGAGTCAGGTTTTTTCTCTTAGTGTTTTAGGTGGATGTGCAATCATCCCAGTGTCTTTACAGTGTGTCACATGAGCTTCTTACAAAGAAAGAAAAGCAACAGCAGAAGAAACAAGCATCATCATCCCAATCACCTTCAAAAGAAACTGAACCATTGATCTAAAGAGACCACAAATGGGTCATCTAATTCACAAACACTTCCATCTCTTGCACCAAAATCCACTGACTGAACAAAAGGTTTGGTTCTTGAGATAACTCAGGTGTGCTGCGATGTTTTCTTGATCGCCTTACGTGACCACCAGCTACAATTATACTTTCTAAACAGTAACACAGTCAATAGTGTAAAAGAGTCTGAATCAGGTATATCAATCTAGTGGTAAAACAGCTACTGCGGTTGATCATTTTATAGAGACGCTTAGCCTTAATGTAACTCACAACTATAGCGTTCCAGGCAGCAGCTAAAGAAGAAGGGTGCTAAAGGCTGCAAACACAACCTTACAATGCTTCACACTTGACAACATTTACCTCCATCACAGAGTTCATATCCCACCAAGCGACACCTATGTTACACTTAAGCCAGCCTTTCTGAGGTCTTTGCCATCTCTGTTTCACTTTCTGAGAGGGTGAGAACTCTGACTGGTTTGATGATCTTCCCTTTGCAACTCCTGACGTTGTCTCTTTTCATCTGCCATTAAAATGATGCAATCTTTCTAGAGATTACATTCTCTCTCAAGTCAGAAGATTCATTAGCTCGGATATAACGACCTCATGTGAGAGAAAAAAAAAACAGATATAAGTTATACATTAGATTTGGTTCTTGTTAGAACATGTCATATGTTCCAACAAAACAATAATATGTTCTTTCTAGACGTCGTCTCAGCAACGCACGCCAAGTTCTTGCGTCAACAACACACCATCATTATGTTATGTGTCACAGCCTCATGTCTCAGTCTCTTGCATTGTCTTGAGATGTCTGGTTCAGCCTCTGAGCTGTCGTCCACACCATACCGTTTGCTTTACCAACCTCTGCATCAAGTAACATTACAGTCGTTCATTTGTCAGCTCTGTTCATAGATTTCGCTTTGTCTCAGCAACTCCACATCGACATGATCCAAGTTCCAACAGCATTGATGATCCATTCTTACATCTTACAACACAACTCTTCTACAATGATCCTAGGCTTTGAACCATTTTTACTAGAAAAAGTTGCCTTCAGGAAAGGTTTCGTTTTCTTTATCAAGGCAACGACGTTGATTTTATATATATGTCGACCAACATGGTTATAACTGAATTATTGTATAGTGACTTTGTAAATTATCTATTCATGTCATACACATAGTAAAACGACTGCGTTACCAAAATCTATACGGCGTCGTATTAAGGAAAGAACGGAAGAAAGGAAAACACGCGAAACCGAAACCGCTCCCGCTATAATTTGTGTATCACGTGGATCGACTCTAAGAACCGTTGGATTATCACTTTAATCGACGGTCAATACATACTTAATATTTACTGGGACTTCGATCTACACATGAGATTGTAATGTAACCATCACTATATAAACTCATTACCCTCTCCTCTTCTAAATTCACAAATCTAAAATCATTATTCCTTTTATAGCAATCCATCCAAACATGTCGGGTCGTGGAAAGGGAGGAAAGGGTCTGGGAAAGGGAGGAGCCAAGCGTCACAGGAAGGTTCTCAGAGACAACATCCAAGGTATCACCAAGCCTGCGATAAGGCGTTTAGCTCGTAGAGGAGGCGTCAAGCGTATTAGCGGTCTGATCTACGAAGAGACACGTGGCGTTCTCAAGATCTTCTTGGAGAACGTCATCCGTGACGCTGTCACTTACACTGAGCACGCGCGGAGGAAGACGGTGACGGCCATGGATGTGGTTTATGCTCTCAAGAGGCAAGGAAGAACTCTCTATGGATTTGGCGGCTAGGGTTTTAAAAATTGTGTTGTTTCTACTTTTTTTTTATAAAGCTGTTGATTTCAAAGTTTGGTGTTAAACGCAGAAAAGAACAAAAAGTTGAGGATTGTAGTTGCAATTTGGTTAAATCAATGTTTAAATTTCTTGGTAGAGTTTGATAACCGGTTCGGTTTAATCAGAACAACTGTTCAAAAATTGGTCTTTAGCACAAAACCCAAATCAGTGATTGTGTCTTTTTTAAAAAAAAAATATAATATTAGCAAATCAGAACACTATTCTAGAGAGAACGAGAAGACTAAAGCTTGGAGCTAGCTCTTCTTCCCTTCCCTGGACTCTCGTCGTGAGTTTCAAACGATGATAGCTCCCGGAAGCGCAGACGCCGTCGTGATCGAAAAGAGGAAAAGGGCTGGAGAGCCGCATGTTATTACCGTGAATTGTCCGGACAGGACCGGTTTAAGCTGTGATATTTGCAGAATCGTCCTCGATTTTGGCCTTTATATCAAAAAAGGAGGTAAACTTTGTCCTCGCTCTGTGGATTTTGATTACAAAGGTCTGAGTCTGATTGTTTGTTAGATGTTACAACGGATGGAGTATGGTGCTACATAGTTTTGTGGGTGGTTCCTCATTATGATTCTCTGATATTGAGATGGTCACATCTCAAGACACAGCTTTTATCTGTATGCCCCTCTTGCTCTACCTACTTCTTACTCAATTTGATGTCTCCTTCTCCCACTTCAACTCCTGTTTACTTGTTGAACTTCTTCTCCCTAGACCGGACGGGACTCTTACATGGTACTTGTGTCTTATCCTTCTCGTGGGCTGCTGCGTTTTCTTATGAATGTCATCTTCAATGTGTTTAAGATGTTTTGTAGATGTTACTCAAGTACTAACTGAGCTTGAGCTCTCAATTCAATCCGTTAAGGTGACCACTACGCCTGATGGGAGAGTTCTTGACCTTTTCTTCATTACAGATAACTTGTGAGTGATTCTAGACAATCTAGGGATATATTTCTCACAATCTGGTGATTCTTATTCTTACTCTTTTTGTTTACTATTGTCTGCTCAAAGGGATCTTTTACACACAAAGAAGCGCCAAGACGAGACACTAGAGCAGTTTCGTTGTGTCTTGGGAGAATCGTGTCTAAGCTGTGAACTCAAGTTGGCTGGTCCTGAGTATGAATATCATCAGAAAGTTCCATCTCTTTCTCCAGCAGTGGCTGAGGAGCTGTTTATGTCTGAGCAGCAGCTCACAGATGATGAAGACTATCGCGCGCAGGCTCTTAGTGATGATGTGATAAAGCTGAAGAATTCCTCTGTCACATTTGACAACTCCTTCAGCCCGTCTCACACATTACTCCAAATACGCTGCGTTGATCACAGAGGCCTTCTCTATGATGTATTAAGAACCTTGAAAGACTTTGACGTTAAGGTAAATTTCAAGATATTACTAGACACAGCTTCTCTTTCTGACACCATTTTGTGCTAGATATCTTATGGCAGGTTCTTGCCTCAGACACAAGGTCATCGGGATATAGAGCTATTTGTTCAGGTGAAAGATGAGAAGAAGGTGGTGGATATTGATGAGCAGCGTTGGTTATGCTCACGTCTGAAAGCAGAGATGCTTCATCCGTTACGTGTCATAATAACAAACAGAGGACCAGACACTGAACTTGTGGTTGCTAATCCAGTTGAGCAATCTGGGAAAGGCAGGCCGAGAGTGTTCTATGACGTTACCCTTTCACTAAAAGTGATTGGAATCTGCGTTTTCTCGGTAAGAGACAAATCCTTTCACATAAATCTGAGAAGCAGTGCTTCATTGTCTGTTTGTTTATATATTTGCCAGGCTGAAATAAGAAGATATAGGGCTAGTGACCGAGAATGGGAAGTGTACAGATTCCTTCTGGATGAAAACTGTTTGTTCCAGCTTGGTAACGCTTCTGCTAGGAATGAGATTGCTAATAAAGTGAGAAGAACTTTGATGGGTTGGTGAAGACATGTTCAGGGAGGTATGGTAGTATGCCTTTGGTTATGTCCTACCTATTGATGCGTCATGCCTTTTATATATTGGTTGTCACAAGCTGATAGGGTTTTGTACATGATGAGAAAAGATGATATATGTGGTTTGACGTGTCCCAACTCTTTTCGTCATGAGAGAGTACTTGTTATATTGGTTTGGGTATATCAATAAAGTAAGTTTGTTTCAGATTGATCGGAGTTTCGAATCCTATCAGAAGAATATGAACATGGTTACAGCATAGAGTGTCGAAGTGAAACTTGTAGATGAGTCACAAACTAGATAGACGGAAGCATAATGAATCAAGGGGGTGTAGACACCAAACATATCCATAAAATGAAGGTGATAGGTGTTCATACACTTCACGTTAATGTAAAAAAAAAAAAAAGTAACATCACTCGGAAAGAACAGGATAATATTAGATCATACAAGGGATCTAATAAGGGGGTATGTTTAACTATTTAATAGGCACGGCTTCTGAAAACATCGAGATCCATCTCAGTTGGGTCAGTTGCTTGAAGCTCAACTTGAATCCCGTCTAGTTCCCTCTTGAACCTGTCCTTGGAGCTCGCGTATATCATCTTGCTCCTCACCTTAGCCGTGTCAGGACACCTTTGGCAAAAAACAACAGCATTCGCATCACAAATTTTAGAAGAGACAAAAACAAAGGCAAGTTTATAGTTACCAGGCGATGAAGAAGATCTTGCTCTTCTGGCAGTTCTCAGCAGTGACAAAGTCGAAATCATAAATGGCATAACGGCATTCGTCAGCAGGAAGGCTTGAAGCAAAGTCATCATAGGTTTGGACAGGTTCACCGACTTTCTCAACGACAACTTGTTTCTGCTTCTCCTCGATCTTGTAGACAACGAAACGGTGTGTTCTTTTCGCCTTGAGTTCGAGAAACCTCAGCTTGCAGTCATCATGCACAGCCATTCCTGATGCAGCATTTGCCTGTTTCAAACAAAAATAATGTTTTTACCAAACACACAATCCAACAAATTAAACCTGCTTTGATACAAGATTAGTGATCATATAAATACCAAATAGATCTATCTATATCGGAGACGAAATCACATAAACAACAAATATCAGAGATGTAGCGAAAGCAGAAAACGAGCCAAATCCTTAATCAACACGAAACTGAAATCGAGATTGAAGAAATTAAAATTGAGCTTACCATCGGTGGAAGCGGACGATAGTATCAGAGCAAATGGAGGAAGATAATTTTCGTCGGGCGGCTACAATCGACGGTCACTCTCTTTTTCGTTTCTTCAGCTTTACTCGGGGAGACCCATTTAGACAGCTTACCAACTTATATAAGATGCTTTTCTCAATAATACCATCATTTTTTAAAAAACAAGTTGGAGTATCTTAACCTCCACCGAGATGGATTCAAACTAACGGTGAGTGTCCGTACCAGAGTTTACCTTATCAACTGAAATACGCTTTGATCACCAGACGATGAAAGAATCTAAATGTTAAATTTTACTCTTAATGACCAGCAAAATTTGAATTCAGGTTCATATTAGGATCGAAGCTCCCTCAAAACCACTAGATGTCTTCGCTTAGTTAATAATACTATTACTTTTTTTGTTAAATAATAAATGTAAATAATAATTTACTTATAAATATGTCAACCTTTCTTATTTTCAAAAATAAAGATGGAGAGGTTTCAAAAAGAAAAAAAAGAGATATACACACTAACTTAGTTCTAAAGTTTTAGGATGGACGATCTATTTCTATGCGAAAACTATTATATAACATTTGATATTCACCGAACTAAGATTTTATGTCAATTTTTTTTATTTAAAAATTATAAATTTATTTTCTATGAATTAACAATTTCAATGTTTTCTTGAACTAATAATTCAAAACTTAATTATCTTTATATAATGATTTAAATTGATTTATTATTAACTTAATTATCTATATACTATATTTAGAAAATCAACGTAGACTTTTACGTATGCGTTTTTTTGAAAAAAGAAAATCGAATTCAAATAAAAAGTCCATGACCCAAATAGCGGTTTCGGCATCTCTCGGTTGGCTCCACCTTCCCGCTCACCTTTCATTATAACCGTGTTGGAAACCAGCGGTGAGGAGCTGGTAACTTCCAATAGCCACGTGGAAACTTTTGGCTACCTGAACTTTACTTTTCGCGACAGAATTTCTACCGGCATGTGAGCTTTACGCTTTACAACTTTTAAAAGTTTAAAGCCCATTAACCAGGCCCAATCTTCATAGACCAGAACGAAAACGCACGGTGTTACAAACAAACAAGACTAATAAACCAATTCTCACAAATTGCATCTGTGTTTCCATAGTGGAGCTAATGATCTGAGATAAATTATGTAACGAAGTCTACACGATTAACGTATCCATGCCGAATTACACATGGGCCTCGGCTTTCTTACTATTCATATTCGTTGCCACTTCCTCCACGTTCTTGGCAACTTCAACAAATATTAGTCTACCATCTACAATCTGAAACCAGAGAAACACCAAACATATAAACCAAATGCAATCTCAAAGAAAACAAATTCCATAAAACTTCAGAGTTCAAACCCTAGTGGTGAATTGTAATACAATCAATGAATATAGAAATATCACTAAGAGACATTTGTTACATTAAGAAACAAAGAAATGAACTATTGGATATGTAAACCTATCACAAACTTTATATCCCTTAAACCTTTTGGAAATGCTTAATGGAGAAATTGGATTGGATCTTCTCACCTTCCCATCCAAGCTTTTTAATGCTTTTAGGGCATCATCTTCAGACACAAAGGTAACGAAGCCGAACCCTTTTGGTCTCTGAGTTTCCGGATCCCTGACAAGCCGAGCTGAACAGACCCAAGATTAGTTCATGAACAAAAAAGTGTCCTTAAGAACATTACTGGAAGTTTCGTGTCTCTGTACCTTGTTTGATTTGACCAAAAGGAGAGAAGAGCTGCCTCAGAGATCGGTTTGTGCTGTAAGCAGATAACCCTGCAAGAGAACAAAATCTAAGACATGTAAACGGAGGAAGAATCTAATCAGAGAAAATCATTATCTTACTGCTTACGAAGAGCTGAGCTGAGAATCTGTTTGCCATCTCAAAACCGCAACAACAAAAATTGATACTGCAAAAAGGACACTTTTCTAGGGTAAACGCTCCATCAAAACGACGACGTTTCACTAAAGAGACAATCATGTGTTAACAAAAAAACGGTTAAACGTTTCATTAAATTACTACTTTGCTTCCATTGATTCTGAAATTTTGATTACATCGAAATATGAAAACAAAAAAACAGAGAATCTAGAAACCCTAATTTCACGAGCTGGTGAATTTGGTGACGGCCTTGGTTCCTTCGGAGACGGCGTGTTTCGCGAGCTCACCGGGTAGCACAAGCCTGACAGCTGTCTGGATCTCCCGAGAAGTGATGGTAGGCTTCTTGTTGTACCTAGCGAGTTTAGACGATTCCTGAGCGAGTTTCTCGAAGATATCATTGATGAAGCTGTTCATGATCCCCATCGCTTTGCTTGAGATTCCGATATCTGGATGAACCTGCTTCAGAACCTTGAATATGTATATCTTGTAAGTCTCCACGCTCTTCTTCGATTTCTTCTTCTTCTTGTCGACGACGCCGGCACCTGCTTCCTTGGGTAGCTTCTTCCCGGCCTTGGGTTTCTTCTCCGCCGGAGCTTTCTCCTCCACTGGTTTCTTCTCCGCCGGCTTCTTCTCTGCCTTTGGTGCCATTCTTAAAAAGGTTTCTAGAAAATTTTAAAGGGTGAAAAGCTTAAGATTGTGTGTTGTTTTGCATAAACGGCGACTGGTATATATATACGACAGTGAGAAAGATTCCTATTGGTCAGTACTTACTTCGCAAGGATCGATGACGTGGAAGCTTGATGTACCGTTAGATTTTAGACCAATCCGTCGGTACAGCGAACGAACAGTATAGATTTATTTTTTAAGAGTGTCAAACTGTTAGTTGTTAATTGGGCCCCAATATAACTATATTAACGGCTACAGTGAGCCTACTAAAGTAATGGGCCTAATGAATCATAGCTCGTATGACAGTTTTCAATAAAATCTAAATTCCAAATTTTGTAACTCTGCTTTTCATTTGAACGAGAGACGGCGGAGCGGCTGAAAATCTCCAGGAATTGCAAATTTGATCTGTTTTTATCACTCATGTTGGTGTCATGATGTGTTTTGATTTTGTTTTGGATCAAAAGTCGTTTACAGTGTTAGAAATGCTGTGTCTTTAGCTATGTCATTAAGCTTAAGTGTTTGGTTGTTAATTGTTGGAGATGTATTTTGATCCTTCAACAAGGCCCATTAAACAATGAACTAGACCCATTCAAATGAAGCCACTAGAAAACCCTTGGTTTCATTCTTGTATAAATAAGATGACACTTCTCTTTAGCAAAAGGAAGATTTTCTCTTCCTAGATCTAGAACACATTCTTATAAAGATTTTATTGATTCTTAGATTCACTTTACACTTCTAATCATTTTTGTAATGAAATCTTTAATCAATAAAATCTTTTTAATATTCTTTTTACCCTTTGATGTCAATGAAGATTTCTCTTGAATCTACATAGAAATATATTGTCTAAATCCAACAAACACACTGTTTTTGGGTTAAACAATTTGCGCGCCAGGTAGGGGGCCAGGGAGAAGTATATTCAAAGCATATCGAACTTAGGGTGAATCCTGGATCTATTCTCCTCGGTCTTCTCGGGACTCGATAGATCTCGTAATAACCTCAACACAAGCTTGTATCTCGGGACAGCTGGTGATCTTGAGGCCTAAAAGCTCTCGCCATCCGGTCATACGATGAGGATCTTTCGGGGAGAAGAGGTATGAGATCTCCATCTCTAGCCTCCGCCGGATATCCAGTGAGTGGTTCAGTTCAGCAGCAGTCTTCGTGTTGGCAGTGGAACTCTGCGGCCTTCTCATCTCTGGACCAGAGAACTTCAAAGGTACGAGCTTTCCGTCCAAGAAGAGCTCATCAGCGGAGAGAACTGAGCTTGAGATTTCCGTTCAGACAACTCATCAGTTTGACTTGAGATCGTCGAAGTCAAGAACTCGCCATCTATCCAGGGGTTTCTCTTCACCTCGTCACGCTGATCTCGATCCGTAACCAGTTTTCAGACCCAATTGGATAAAGTCATCAACTTTAGCACCACAACAAGGGTGAGTAAACGTAATTGATTTCAACATCAAAGGCTATCTCGTCACAAGCTTGCCATCTCATCACGAGCTTGCCGTCTCGTCCATTCGCTTATAAGGATTGATACAAAGCTCAAGACTTTCTCTCGGCAAAGCTCAAGATTTGATCTCGGCAACAAAGGCCATCTCACCCTTTTGCTTGGATCAAGGTTCTTTAATGGTGGCTAGTTTCCTACTTGACACTCTGCCGAGTTGTAAACGAGTTTCAAGACAACTCAGTAGTGGCAAGGCTTGGTTTATTCACTTAAGCTCTTGAGACAAGCTTGTCGTATCTAGCACAAGTTTTTCTTCCCGACAACAGGTTCGCCACAACCAACATGTCGGCACGAACTAGAGATAAGAAGATTTGATTCATTATTTCCTTTTCGGCAACCACTCCCCGAGGAGCCACCTCAGACGTTTGTTTCTTCTCCACACCAAAGATAAGCTCTCTTATTAAATCATCACATGTTTTAATCACTTTTAAATTACGCATATGTGTGACAGTAGACATTATAGATGTGGTTTAAATTATTAAACAATTCCAAGCTGCCCATTCTCGTATAACCTTTATGAGATGACTCATGTTTTTGCCTTATTGTTGGTAGCCTATGATATTAAAAATTACCATATCATCATGTGAAACTCACGAGCATTAAGCAAAAACAAGTTCGATCGTTTGCTTATTAATTATAAAAAAGTTGGTTGTTTCTTTTGGTTTATATTGATCTAATCATCTTCATGTTTTTCGTGAGCCAGAGATTTTTGAGCCAAAGACGAAAGAGAATCAACAAGCGGTTGCCATCATCGTGTCCTCATGCTTCGAAAGACGAGCTTGTTGGAAGCGGCACAAGTCAGCATGTTTCTCAACGTAATCATAGCCTGACAAACATACAAGCCAACAACTTGCCTGACAAATAGTTCGGTAAACTTGTATTTTAGGCACGAGTTTAAATTGAACTTCCCTTTTACTAGCACAAGTTTACAGTCAACTCGCTTACTAGACATGAGTTTACAAAAATTCACCATTTTCTAGGCATGAGTTTACAAAAACTCGCCTTTTACCAGGCATGAGTTCAGTAAACTCGCCTTTGTTTGGTACAAGTTCAGTAAACTCGTCTTTTACTAAGCACGAGTTGAAAGTAAACTCGCTTTTTACTAGGCGTGAGTTCAAAATAAACTCGCCTAAATTGTCATAGACATAAAAGTGTCTAGTTCATTGTATCATAAACCATACTCGTAAAATTCGCAAAGATCAATTTCATCTTTCTCTCTACGTACTTGGGGGGACTTACTGTTGGAGATGGATTTTGATCCTTCAACAAGGCCCATTAAACAATGAACTAGGCCCATTCAAATGAAGCCACTAGGAAACCCTTGGTTTCATTCTTGTATAAATAAGATGACACTTCTCTTTAGCAAAAGGAAGATTTTCTCTTCCTAGATCTAGAACACATTCTTATAAAGATTTTATTGATTCTTAGATTCACTTTACACTTCTAATCATTTTTGTAATGAAATCTTTAATCAATAAAATCTCTTTAATATTCTTTTTACCCTTTGATGTCAATGAAGATTTCTTTTGAATTTACATAGAAATATATTGTCTAAATCCAACAAACACACTGTTTTTGGGTTAAACATTAATGATTTTGCAGTTGAAGAATGGTGAGAATCAGTGTCCTGAATGACGCTCTTAAGAGAATGAACAATGCTGAGAAGAGAGGGAAGAGGCAGGTTATGATCAAGCCTTCTTCCAAAGTTATCATCAAGTTCCTTATCGTCATGCAAAAGCATGGTATGGTGCCTAAATCAGTTTCCTGTAAGTGTAATGATGTTTTGGATTGGTAGGTTACATTGGCGAGTTTATCTTTTAGCTTCATGTATAGTTTCTCAAGTTTAATGATGTTTTTGTTTTTTATTGAACTGTTAGTTACATCGGCGAGTTTGAGTATGTAGATGACCATAAGTCTGGTAAAATCGTTGTTGAATATAAAATTTTAAAAGTATTAAATTTATAAAGGAATACAAAAACTTTATAAAACTATAATTTTCCTAAAATTTGATGTTTAATAAATAATTAAATAATTTAATGAACATGTAATTTCATTAATCTTTAGTTTTTGTTTTTGTTTTTGTTTTATATTATATATAAGATTCTTTGAAAACAAACTTGTATTGTTTATTTTAAATTTAATTTTATTAAATAAAATAGATAAAATACTATATCTATAAATATTCGCAAATTTTTGAATATCTATATTTTTATGAGACATATCAAATCAGAAAATTATATATTTGCAGAATAGGAAGTAAATGATAAGACACTGAATACTAGACAACTTTCCAATTTTCAATATCTTTTTTCTGTTTCCAGCTCATCACTCTAAATGGCGTATCGGGGATGCACTTGAGAAGAAGACAAGTTGGTCTTCCAGCTAACTGATTTTGATTGAAGTAATTAATAAAGGGCCCATAAGGCTTCGTGCCTTTTAAAGGCCTTCAAAAAAGAAAAAGAAAGAATCCTTTGTCTCTTTCTGTGCACTCCTATTCGGTTCCAGTGGTAACGTGCGCGTGGAATCCTATCGTGCACGCGAAGCAGAGACGAAGTAAAGAAGACGAAGCGGGGAAGCTAAATCGGGAGTGGCGCATTATAGCAGTAGTCCGCCATATCCTTCGGCGTCGCTTCTCTTCTTCCTTTCATCAGGTAAAATGTTTTCTCGTCTTCTTTCTTTTGATCTATTAGGTTTAGGATGAAGCAAAGATGTGTTTGTTTTGATCTCTGAGCTTTTTTTTGTCTCGTTTTAGAATCTCGATGGCTGCTCCACCAGCTAGAGCCAGAGCCGATTACGATTATCTCATTAAGCTTCTTTTGATTGGAGATAGCGGTTTGTCATCTCTGAATCAATTCATTCGATCTATTTAGTGTGTGTGATGATCGTTCCGATGAGATTGTATTTACTTTAGAGATCTCACGATTCCTTTGTTTTTTTTGTGTGCGCAGGTGTGGGTAAAAGTTGCCTTCTTCTACGTTTCTCTGATGGCTCCTTCACTACTAGCTTCATTACCACCATTGGGTTTGTCATTCATTCAACTTACATACGGTTTCATCTATGTTAATCTTTTGCCTTTTGATGTTGTAGCATTGACTTTAAGATAAGAACCATTGAGCTTGATGGGAAACGTATCAAGCTCCAGATTTGGGACACTGCTGGTCAAGAACGCTTCCGCACCATCACCACTGGTCAGTTACTGGGAGATGAAACGAACACCTATAAGCTAATCTTCTTAAACAGATGACTGAATGTTCTTTTTCGCGTTTTTGATTAGCTTATTACCGTGGCGCAATGGGCATTTTGCTAGTGTATGATGTCACAGACGAGTCCTCCTTCAACAGTAACATCCCTTCCCTTCCCATCCATCCATCAAGTCTGTAACCAAATGGATTTATATTTGTTTTACACATGATTGATATTATTATTGCAGACATTAGGAACTGGATTCGTAATATTGAACAGCATGCTTCTGATAATGTTAACAAGATCTTGGTTGGGAACAAGGCTGACATGGACGAAAGCAAGAGGGTATGTATGTATGTATGTATGTATGTATGTATGTATGTATGTATGATCTTTTATCTCAGTTCATGATTCAAGACTGTTCCTTAAATAATAAAAATGGGTACTTTCAGGCTGTACCTACAGCCAAGGGTCAGGCTCTTGCTGATGAGTACGGTATTAAGTTCTTCGAAACAGTTAAGTCTATTCAATTACAAGGTTACACAGCTGCTCCAAACTAAACTCCCATTGCTTACGTATCTATATGCTGCGTCTTTGTTGTAGAGTGCCAAGACAAACCTAAACGTGGAAGAAGTTTTCTTCTCTATAGGGAGGGACATAAAGCAGAGGCTTTCGGACACTGACTCGAGAGCAGAGGTTTGTTCCACTTTTCACTCTTTGCCTGCAGGAGTCTGAATACGCATCTTGTTTCATGTTTGTGTTCGTCAATTGCAGCCTGCGACGATCAAGATAAGCCAGACGGACCAGGCAGCGGGATCCGGGCAAGCCACACAGAAGTCTGCATGCTGTGGAAGTTAGTAATGTTTTGAAATTCAAGTCAAAACCAAAATTTCGTGAGGTGCTGCTTGTGTAATGTTTGTTTTATTCCAACATTGCTTGTTCCTTCTGAACTGCGTTTCCCTATTTGTACGAAGGTTTTAATTTTAATCAAAACTTTTATTCTTCTTTTATTTCATTTTATGTTGTTACTGAAATGAATAGGACACACTCCCTCTCTTTCAGTTTTTTTTAGTGCTAGATAATAATTTTGTTATTACAAATTATGAAAAATAGTACGGACGATTTTAAAGCCGATAATTCTATTTACTTTAGAAAGATTCACTTTTGACTGTATCATTTGAACCGTTTTTATCATTCTATTTACTTTAGAAAGATTCACTTTTGACTGTATCATTTGAACCGTTTTTATCGAATCCACTCTTGATGGTATTCCTTGCGCTATGCTGCAAATATCTTATAAGCTTATTTTGCACTAATTTGCATAATTCTATTTTTTTTCAGAATTTGAAACCCTGGTTAAATAATTTTACACATGATTTTTGTTATGAATTAAAAATAAAATAAAAAGTTAACCTAATAGTAAAACAATGTATTGATGCCACATAAATAACCTTCACATTCAATGAAAATCTGGACAGTTGCTTGACAAAATACAAAGTATACCATTACACAAGTAGAAAATCAAAAACAATCCCAAACTCTTTTGATTCTACTAAGAAATGTCAGCACGATCAAGCATATCAATCAAAGTCATTTTCCTAGGAAACCTAGGAGGAAGCCTCAAGATCATAGCATCATCAATCTCAATGGGAAGATGAGTCGCAACGATCACAATCCCACCTTTCTTCCTATGCTCAGCAATGATATACTCAAGCAATCTAACACCTTCATCATCCAAAGCAACAGACGGCTCATCCAAAAGCCAAATGGGCCTATCAATAGCGAGCAGCCTCGCAAGCTGCAGCCTCTTCCTCTGACCCATCGACAACATCCTCGACTTCTCCTTCACAAGTCTCCCTAAACCCATGAGCTCCAAAGCCGGCTTAGCTTTCCCGATTTTGTTCTCGAGAAGCTCGAACCATTGGACGTTGTCGAGCACCGTGAATCTTTCTTTGATGGCGTCTTTTAAAGAGATCCAGTTGAGTTGCAGTTTGTACTGTTGGAAGATTCCTGATTTTGTTATGTCGTGACCGTTCCAAAGGATTTCACCTGCGGATGGTTTGGAGAAACCGGCTAACATTCTTAGGAACGTTGATTTGCCTGATCCGTTGGTTCCGGTTAAGACAAGTGCACCACCGTCGTGGAGGGATACGTTCACGTGTCTTAGAATCTGTTGTGCGTTTCTCATACAAGACACGTTTCGAAGAAGAAGCCGAGGGATTTGAGGAGGTGACATTTTTTGGGATAAAGATCTGAATAAACAAAAGCGAAACTACTAATTCACGAGTTCTCTGCAAAACACCACAAATCAATTTGTCAGCAAAATTTTGAGAAAGTTGTGGTTTCTCGCGATTTGAAACGAAAAACAGTGAGACAGATCTTGAATCGGATCCAAACCAGACGAAGATCCTAGAACTAACCGTTACCTAATTAAACCTGATAACAATGAAATAGAGAGAATCGACCTACCAGTACATCTCCTCGCTGAGGAAACAAACGATCACCTCCGACAGAGAGATTATACTCGAAACCTGGTACAAGACTTAAAGAGGTTTGAACCGGATAAGTTTCTGAGCACAATCGGTCCAATCGGGTTTGAACACAAACCGTGTTAATTTAATGTTAAAACCATTTCCTATTTTTTTCAAATTTCAGAAGTTTTATTATTTTTTGTCAAAATTTCAGTAACTTTATAAGAATTTCAAAATAGTATAAAAACATATTACAAGTGGTCTCTCTCTAAATCTTTGAGCAAAAAAGTTATTTTTTTTTTGTTTTCACTTAATCAAAACATCACCTTTGTAGTTGAAGGGATTCTCATAATAGTAAAAAAAAAGTGAAAAGAGATTTGATCAAGTGTGAAACCTTCAACTGCAGCTGTTGTAGAATTTGTTTAAAAAGTTTTGTCGGTATGTATGTAATTGTGGCTATAAATGGTGACGTTGTGTTAGTGTTGTGTTAATGAGTTTCTCTTGTTGGTATTTTCCCCGAGTGTAGGATTAGATGTTTGGCGTTTGTCTGACTTTGGCTATATATAGAATACAAAATTCTGAACCGATTATGACATATTGTGATGATATAAAAATGTGTAAGACGTGAAGAGCATGGTTTAATGAAACCAACTTACCTATTAGGTCATTGGCAAAGGTAGGCTTGGGGTCTCGGGACCGTCAGTTTCGGTTCGGTTAATTTGGATTTTGGTATTATGCTCATAATTCTCATTTGGTTTTATTAATTAGCAAATCGGGTTTGGTTCTGTTCTTTCCGGGTTCGGATCGGATTGTAACCGATGTTTGAAATCGTCCAAAAAATATTTTTTAAACTTCAAAAATTGACAAAAAAAAAACAAAAATCTATAAATTATTCACAAATTTAATTAAAAATTAATTAAACTATCTTAATTAACTAAAAAGTATTCAAAATGACAAATAAAACAAACTACAAAAATATTTTAAATACTCTTAAAATATCTGCACCACCTTAACATATATAAAAATATTAACATATTTAACTAATTTTGGATATCTTCGGATCCTATTTCAGATTTCGGATCGGTTCGAGTTATAACCAAATCCCAAAGTACTAAGCTTATAAATCCTGTTCGGATATTTTCGTATGACAGTTCGGATCCGATTTCAATTTTTCCGATTCATGTTTAGGTAGATTCTTCAGGTTGGAGCAAAAACGCCATGCCCTAGGCAAAGGATTTTACTATATGGCTCATTAAACCAAGCTCTCACATTTTATGAGAAAATGTGTGTATAATTTATTTATACATATTATTATTATTATTATTTATTTTATGTTTATTTACTTATTATATAATAATAAATATATTGAATAATTGAGAATCGAGTAAATATTACGTATATAATTAAGTTGGAGTAAAAACATAGATAAAAACAATCCCTCTTTTTAACAATATTTTTTTGTTGATAAAAATAAAAAAAATCATTTATTTATTTGATATGGTATATAACTAAAATTAAATGATATTGACATAAATATATAGTAGATTTTAATATGAATATTTATTAATTGAGACTTCGTACTCATATGATTTTATTAACATTTTTATATTTTCTGTAACAAAAATAATATTTTTTATTAATATGAATATTTATTAATTAAGGCTTCATACTCAATGAAAATTTTGAAATTAAAAAAAAAACATGTTTATGTATTTTATATATGATATATATTTTAATTCAAACGAAATTGAAATATATATATATATATATAATATAAAAATATAATAAATGAGATTTCATGATCATTTGTATCTTGTTATAACAAAAATTTAAATATTTATCACAGAAATTTAAATATAAATTTTTAACAGTTTTAGTTATTTATAATCTTTTAAAAATCAAAATATAGTATACAAGAAAAAAATATTTTTTTATTATATGATTAATATGATTGTTTAATTGTTTTTAAAAAAATTAAATTAAACAAAATAATGGAGGATACAAAAATTGTTACCAAATTTTTATTATTCGAAATAATTAATTATCAAATATTTGTTAACCATACTGAGTAATTTTGTATTTTTTTATTTAAGGAAATAATGAAATATTTTTTTATATACTAATAATAATTTGATAATTATTTTAATAAAAATTATAATATATGTTTGGATGAACTAACTTAATTTTCTAAAAATTCTAAAAATCACTGTAGTGATGATACGTGACTAACAAAATATATTGTAATGCTTCTGGGTTAATATATAAAGGATTAGTTAATGAGTATCTATAAAGAAACTTGTAGACTGAGAACTTTGTTAATACGTTATAAAACTCGTAAATACAAAAAAAAAAAAAACACCTGAAGAATAAATAAACTTCAAGATATTTTTAACGTAAGAGAGTTTTATATTATGTGTATACGTTATGTTAATGTTAATGTTACTATTGTATAAATATATCTTGTACTTTTACATCACACACAACTTAGTAACAAGTTATCTGTTGTATAGAAGAAAAGAAAACGTTGATAATCTTACATATATGTCGGAACAATGACATATTTGATCAAAGAATAACGATGCCGTCATGAATATTACGATGGTTGTGAATTTTCATATCTATAGCCGTCTCCATCTTGGAAAGAACGTAATGCCCGTTTCCATCTTGGAACATTATTCACGCAATCTCGGCCGTCAACATAGGTTGGAAATGCTGATTTTGAAAGCCCAAGCAATATTGGTCGAATGTTTTCTAGCTCTTTTATCGTTTTTAAATTCTTTTTAAGAAATGTCAAAGTTCATTACTAGCCCACAACTTTTTAACAGTAACAGGTTCGACCCTGAAGTTACGGTGCAAAAGATGTAGAGAAGAAGGTATTGAATCAGTGACAAATAGTAAAACTTACTTAGACATGACTGAAAAATCTGTCCGGTTGAATAGTCGAAGTTATGTTATGTCATTTAGAAAAAGGGAAAAATGATCAAGATACTCAAAAACTGAGTTAATCTAGCTTAAGCATAGTCATGGGACATATTTAATGGTTAAAGCTAGTTAAAAGATATAGATTCTGAAGTGGAAAAAATAGAATGATGGACTAGAAATATTTTGGAATTAAGCTGAAATCAAGACAAATCTTATATATGTATATTATTTTCATATGTATATTCTATGTAAAAATATATCTATATATGCTCGATTTAGACGTCGACAATTAGACTGAGAAATGATTAAAGGAATCTGAGAAATAAGTTCAGCAAGGTGGTAAACAATGAGTATGTATTGTAAGCTAAGTGTGGATATATAGTATTTTTCTTGTTTTTATTTGGTTTATGCTTTAAAATGGTATATGTCTGGATTAAGTGGTTTGGATTTTTCTAAAATTTATAACTTCACAAGGGTATGCAAAAAACAAAAAAAAATGAAATTAGAAATGTTTAATCTTTCATGACCAGATCCAAGCTGCCGACAAAACAGAAGACACCCCCAAATCTATTAAGTAGAAACCTTTGGTAATTACCTTTCAGCTTTTAGATATGAGGAAAAGACTTTTATCATAAAACACTTTACACAGACGTGGGCAAACAATTATGCTACGCGCTTCCACCAATCTTGGTTATTTGTTTAATCCAAATAAATCATTTATTAAAAAGTTTAAAAACAAACTATTAACTTGAGTATTATCAAACAATATTTGCCAGCCATTTAGAACAATATTAATATATTAGCTGCGGTGTCTTGTTAGTTAATAATGATAATGTCACAAGGAGCATTAGTGCCGATCGTATTATTTTCAATTAATAATGATAATGTGTGTCATGTTCCATATGGTTTTGTATAATGGAGTGGTTGAACTTAATGTTGTCATTCTCCTAAATCCTGGAATCCCAAAATGATATCTATACATTCAAATAATTACTTGTATTTAAAAAAAAAATAAAGATCAAAATAAATCTAAAAAGATATTTGTTCCTAAAATAGTACTTAAGAAAAAAAAATAATTAAAATAAACTTTATTAAAGTGTGTAAATATATATTTATAATCCTTGGATTAATTAATTAAACTTAGGATTTAGAGTTATTAGATTGAATTTTGGAGGTGAATTTTATAATTAAATAAAAATAAAAAGATATTATAATTTTTTTTTAAAAAAAAATATTTTGGTCATTTTTTAAGTGTTATTTTTGTGACAAAAATTTCAAAAATATCTATTTGAAAGATTTGTCTTTCACAAAAACTCAAAACATATGTGTATAAATTTAATTTACTGTTCCAGCTTCAAAACTCAAAAAGTGAACGCAGCACGAAAAAGCTTTTGTGAACAAGTGATAATGAAAACTTTTGGAAAATAAAACATTTCAAAATTTAGGAAAAAAATCGTCAATTAAAAAAGTTTGACTTTGTTACAATTTGCAAACCACCACCATTAGATACCTGAAAACAAAAATGAAAAAAAAAACACAAAGTCGTAACACTTTTTAAAATAAATACTAATATATAAAAATATACCTGGACAGTATTTAACTATTTTCGCATATGTTTTTTTAAAAAAAAATCGGTGATAAAAACAGCTTTTTCAACATATTAATTGCGACGAACATGTACGTTTTCTAATCATTTTCTGGAAATTCCATTTTTTCTCTTTCTTCTTAACCATTAATTAAAAAAAGAGTACAGCCAGAGAAAATTTCACCTATTGACAAAAAAATCTCATTCTTCCATCTTCTCTCTTAAGGAAGAAAAACTCCTTAGTAGTTAATGTTTCTTGCAGAGTTCATAAAACAAATCAAACCTCTCCTGTTACCAGTCTGTTCTTTGCTGGAACCTTCTCTCCTTTCCAAGTACAGTTTTGTAATATTATCACATTAAAAATCTGAGTTTTCAGTTTCTTGATCTATTCATTAAGCTCTGATCCTCAAACTCCATCCTCCTTTCATGGGACGGTTACTTCTCCTGGATTTCTAGTCTTAAAAAGGTAACCTTTATTGTCCTCCTGTATACTTGATCTTAGAAAGTTACCATTTTTGCTGTTCATATGAGAAAAACTCTAATTGAATGTTTCTCTCTCGATCTGTTCCCAGGTTCTGATTTGTTGGGTCAAGATGGGTGCTGTAAAGTTGGAAACTTTCGTCTTCGTTTCAACGATCTCGTGCTTGTTCTGCATCTGCCATGGATTCACACCTCAAGACAACTACTTAATCAACAGTGGCTCACCGACCAATTCAACCCTCATGGGTCGTGTCTTCATGTCCGATAAGCTCGCCTCCAACTTACTCTCCCCTTCCAAACCAGAGATCCTCGCGAGTCAAAGCAGCAGCTCAGACATCTACCAGACGGCCAGAGTCTTCACCGGAGTGGCTACCTACAAATTCTCCGTCGCTGCTCGTGGCCGTCACTGGGTTCGTCTCCACTTCAACCCCTTCACTTACCAAACCTACCAAATGGGTTCAGCTAAGTTCGCAGTTTCTTCACAGAGTACTGTTCTCTTAAGCGACTTCACTACTACAAGTAGAGTTGTAAAAGAGTACTCTTTGAATGTAGACACGGATGATCTCGTCCTCACGTTTACTCCCTCTGGTGGTTCCTTTGCGTTTGTGAACGCCATTGAGGTTATATCTGTTCCCGACTCGTTGATCACTTCTTCTCCTCCTCCGAGGGTAGTAGGCGGCGCGTTTCAGCAGCCCTTGTCATCTCAGGCTTTCGAAACTGTTCATAGACTGAACATGGGTGGTTCTCTTGTTACACCTAACAACGACACTCTTACAAGAACTTGGCAGCCTGACTCGGGTTTCCTAATCGGGAAGAATCTAGCTAACTCTGTGTCTAAGATAGCAACTGTTAACTTTGTTCCAGGCTATGCAACGGAGGAGACAGCGCCGAGAACTGTGTATGGTACTTGCGTTGAGATGAATTCAGGACAAGACATAACTGCCATCTTCAATGTCACTTGGGAGTTCGTTGTTGATCCGGGTTTTCAGTACTATTTACGGTTCCATTTCTGCGATATCGTGAGCTTGTCTCTAAACCAGCTCTATTTCAATCTTTATATCGACTCCATGCTCGCCGCTGAGGATATTGATCTTTCCATTTTCGTGGATAACACCCTGGCTGGTGCATACAGCATGGACTTTGTTATGCCCTCGCCGAAGAGTACTAATAAAATGCTTGTGAGCATTGGTCCATCAAGTGTTCACGCTGACTATCCAAACGCTATTGTGAATGGATTAGAGATCATGAAGATGAATAACTCTAAAGGCCAGCTAAGCGCTGGGACGTTTGTGCCAGGTAGTAGTGGTCCGAGCACTAAACAGAAGAATGTTGGGTTGATTTTAGGTGCAACCATTGGTCCTTTGCTCGCGTTAGTCCTCTTAGGAGGTTGCTTTGTGTTCTGTAGGAAGCAGAGGAAACGTGGCCAAGATGGTGGTTACTCGAAGACTTGGATGCCGTTTTCGATAAATGGTACTTCTTCGGTCGGAAGCAAAGGCTCACGTGGAACTACGCTGACAAGTATAACTACAAATGCTAACTACCGTATCCCCTTTGCAACGGTTAAAGACGCTACAAACAACTTCGACGAGAGTCGCAACATTGGTGTGGGAGGTTTTGGTAAAGTGTACAAAGGAGAGCTTAACGATGGCACAAGAGTAGCTGTGAAAAGAGGGAACCCAAAGTCTCAGCAAGGGCTTGCGGAGTTCCGGACAGAGATAGAAATGTTATCACAGTTTCGTCATCGCCATTTGGTTTCTCTGATCGGTTACTGTGACGAGAACAACGAGATGATACTTATTTACGAGTATATGGAGAATGGAACGGTGAAGGGTCATCTCTACGGCTCAGGTCTTCCAAGCCTGACTTGGAAACAACGGCTTGAGATATGCATTGGTGCTGCTAGAGGGTTGCATTACCTTCACACTGGTGACTCGAAACCCGTCATTCACAGAGACGTGAAATCCGCAAACATATTGCTCGATGAGAACTTCATGGCTAAAGTTGCAGACTTTGGATTGTCTAAGACCGGACCTGAGCTTGATCAGACTCATGTGAGTACTGCTGTGAAAGGAAGTTTCGGGTATCTTGACCCTGAGTACTTCAGGAGGCAACAGCTCACTGAGAAATCAGATGTCTACTCCTTTGGTGTTGTTCTCTTTGAGGTTCTCTGTGCTAGACCTGTTATAGACCCGACGCTACCGAGAGAGATGGTGAATCTTGCGGAATGGGCGATGAAATGGCAGAAGAAAGGGCAGTTGGATCAGATAGTTGACCAGTCGCTTCGCGGAAACATCAGACCTGATTCGTTGAGGAAGTTTGCGGAGACAGCAGAGAAATGTCTGGCTGATTATGGAGTGGATAGGCCGTCTATGGGAGATGTGTTGTGGAATCTTGAATATGCATTGCAGCTGCAAGAAGCAGTGGTTGATGGCGGCGAACCGGAGGATAACAGCACGAATATGATTGGAGAGTTACCTCCACAGATCAATAATTTCAGTCAGGGAGACACGAGTGTTAACGTGCCGGGGACTACAGGACGGTTTGAGGAATCGAGCATTGATGATCTCTCTGGTGTTTCGATGAGTAAAGTATTCTCTCAACTTGTGAAATCTGAAGGAAGGTAAATGAGAGATTGGCATTGTCCCCCACAAAGCGAAAAGGATATGATCTTGTAACGAGGTCAAAAGAACATCAGGTCTTGTCTGCTCGAGCTGTTCTTCTGCCGGTTATTCATCAGTAGTGATACAATTAATAGTTCAAAAGTTTCCTCTCTTTTTCTTCTCTCTTCTTCCCTCTTCCTGAGTTTGTATTTTCTTGCAGATTGATTGATGATCATTTGAAGTTGTCTAAAATATTTGTTTGTTCTTTGTTTCTGAGGATGTTTTTAACAAAATCTTGTTGTTTCATGTACTGTTGAGCTTAGAAGTTAAAACGTACCAGTTCATGTTCTAATTATAAAAAGCATGTCCTTTTATAGTATTTTTAACTTGTGATATTTAAATATAAACTATAAAACGAAAACATTTGGATATAATTCAAAGGGGTTTTAGTAATAAAATCTTATGTCATAAAATAATTCTTTAACTAAAAGTTTGGCGAAACAACCTTTAAGTTTAATTTCGTTAATGTTTGTCACATTTTGTCTAAAATTCTGTAACGGAGACATAAGTTAACAAAATGAAAGTTGAAGATTTATATTGTTGAAAATTTAGTTGATGAGTTTTCTTCCAATTCAAAATAGTTGAAAGGTTTTATTACTAAAAATCAATAAATGTTTTAAAAGGTTTATTATCACTTATGGTTTAAAATTCATTTCTGACATCAAACATGAAAAGATTTAGGAAGCGAGACTGGAATAGAACTACCAATAAAATAAAGTTTTCTATGAAAGAATTCTAGCAATTGTAGCTAAAGAATTAACAATAATGTTTTGGCTTCTAGAAATATAGAAAATTATGAAGTTGTAAAATTTTCGTTGTATTGTCTCTATCTCCTTCAACTCCAAGGCTAGCCCATTTTTGGCTCCCTAATCATGACTATTATGTCACTACAAAAACTTTGGTAACAGAAAGTCTAGATATTAAGTTAATCATTACTTTCACTTTGAATTTCCAAGGTTTTTTGATTGTTTTTTCATATTTTAAGTCTTTTCAATAGATTTGTCTTTCTTTGGAATTAGATAAATGTTTGTGTCATTTAATCTTGATATTATAATGCTTTCAAAAAAAAGTTATTAACCATATAATTAATCTATTTCAGTATGGTTTCCTACACATGAAATGACATTTTGATATCAAAAAGGAATTTAAGCAATACATAATTGATAATAAATGTTTAAAAATATTTAATGATTTTTGAGATAAATCTGCTCAACTATTTTTGAATCAGAAGAAAATACTTCAATTAAATTTTTAATATTATACTTTCAATTTTAGTTCCATTAATGTATATTTTCCGTTACAGAATTTTGGACGGAGGGTGGCAAAATAAAAATAAGATTTTTTCGTCAAAATTTAGTTGAAAGGTTATTTTATAATTCATCTTTAGTTGACAGGTTGTATTAGTAAAGATTCTAATTCAAATGTTGTATTTGGATGATGGATCTAGATACTGAAACCAAATACAAATCAAATTTGGTTTGGTAGGACAAATGCATGTTGTTTCCCTCAAATTCAGTTGGACGCGTAGCGTTTAGAATAACACTGAACTTAGTCAAATAACTCTCTGGTGTAAAAGGCCGATTGCAAAACGTTTGCCGCGGTTCTCCCGTGAGCAATTTTTTTTCTTTCCGTAATATCCCAGTGCGTAAATTTAACAAACTGAAATAAGGTAATCACTTGAACTCATAACGCAAACGCGACAGATATCATTAAACGCAACTGAATATATTTATTACATAACAACATTACACCGCAAACGCAAAACTAAAAGTTGGAATCAGAAGATTTTACTACCAATTCCTAAAACAACCATTAAAAGTCTTAATTTTCTTAACCGCCGAATCCATAGAGAGTTCTTCCTTGCCTCTTGAGAGCATAGACCACATCCATGGCTGTCACCGTCTTCCTCCGCGCGTGCTCAGTGTAGGTGACAGCGTCGCGGATGACGTTCTCCAAGAAGATCTTGAGAACGCCACGTGTCTCTTCGTAGATCAGACCGCTAATACGCTTGACGCCTCCTCTACGAGCCAAACGCCTTATCGCAGGCTTGGTGATACCTTGGATATTGTCTCTGAGAACCTTCCTGTGACGCTTGGCTCCTCCCTTTCCCAAACCCTTTCCTCCCTTTCCACGACCCGACATTTTACCAGGAAATTTCGAATTTTCTCGAGAAATTTTACTTGCGAGATTGAGTTTGAGAACTGCTATGTGGCGGAGGTGATTTATATCCAGGACGAGAGACCCTTTTTAATGTGAGTCCTCAGATCTCTTTTTAGATCTAACGGCTGTAAGTGCGATCCGGGTGAACAGTAATATGTTATACTAGCTGTCGATTTATTTATATCAACGGTTAATATTATCGATCCGAGTGAGCAAGAAATTTTTGACTTTCATAAAGTGCCGGGAGGGATAGTAGCGCCAATAATATTCGCCGAAATATATCCAGTAAAAAAGACACTCTATTAACGAAACCTTTTAAATTTCATTACAACAAACACATACAGTAAAAATCTATATAACTTAATAACGTTGGAACTATTGTATTTTATTAATTTTAAAAATGTTCCTTTTAATAGATTTTTCTGTTTCAAGATCTGTTTTTAAAATTAAGAAATATTTGATTTTAGTGTACGTATACACATTCATTAGTTTTGTGAAATTCGACATTTTTATTAGTTTTACTATATTATTTGGTGTACACAAAATATGTTTCATAGAATTTAAATACGTTTTTAGATATAATGTTATTAAATCTTATCAAAATATCAAATGTTAAGAAAATATAAAAATAATTTCTTTGTGAATATAAAACAAACAATAGAATAGTTGGTTTGTACTTATATAAAATTTGAATACATATATATTATTAATTTATAATTTTAATTAGACTATATATTTATATAAGATTTTTTTTAAAAAAATATTATTTTATTATCTTATTGATTTGTATTGTATTTGTAACCAGATCCAACTTAAGATTATCTTTTTTATTAATTTATAGTGTTGTATCATATTTTTAATATATTTTACAAGTTAATATTCATTGTTCATACATACTTTAACTTTATCTTACATACGATGAAGTGAACTTTGGAAAACAAAAAAAAACTAATTGACAATAGTTATATGGATATACCACGATAGATTTGAGCCATGTCACATTACTACAGTAGACAAGGACATATATATATATATTATCTTGCCTTCGGGTACAAGTCGGTATCAAAGGTTGCAGTCACTCTAAGCTCAACCGAACTATGACGGGAATTTTTGTCTTGATTAGTACTCATCCTCGTGTTTTCAAATTCAAGACACTCTTTAAGTTTGATGATAACTTGGGACATGTTTGGTCGTTTGGTAGACGAAGGATTTGCACATGACATTGCTACTTCAAGAGCTCTCCAGACCGAGCGAGGCTCGTAATTCCCTTGAAGTAGTCTAGGGTCCACGATCTGACTAATATCTCCTTTCTTTATCACATATGTCACCCATTCTGCTATGTTTGGCTTTTTACGTGTCTGATCAATCACTTTCTGATTTGTGATAATCTCCAATAATAAGATCCCAAAACTGTAGATATCACTCTTCTCAGACAACTCACTCGTTAAGTAATATCTGTTAAACCAAAAAGTTTGAGCGTGATTCATATATATTGTACAATTCCGTAACCATTGTAATTGAGGGGATGAATATACTTACTCAGGATCAAGATATCCCAAAGTGCCAGCAACTACTGTTGAAACTTGAGATTGATCACCTCCCACTTGGAAAGATCTCGAAAGCCCAAAATCAGCAATTTTGGCTTTGAATTTTTCATCCAACAATATATTTGTACTTTTGACATCTCTGTGCACCATGGCTGGCTTGCATCCAATATGCAAGTATTCTAATCCTAATGCAGCTTCAATGGCTATTTGTAGTCGAGTCCTCCAGTCCAAAACAGAGCCAACATGTTTTCCTGAAGCACATGCAATAATAAATTTATATATACTTATAGTTGCAGAACGTTACTAGAAGAAGAAATAAAAATCTCTATGGTTTAATTAACTTAGTTATCACTAACATATCTTACATGTTTACCTGATAAATGCTGATGTAAGTCTCCATTGGACATGTATTCGTAGATGAGGGTGAAGTGATCTTTTTCATCGCAATACCCAACTAGACTTACCAAATTTATGTGGTGAACCCTCAAAAGAAGTTCTACCTGATCAATAATGTACATCGTACATATATACAAACACACATTGATTCAATTAAATTCTCAATATATAACTCTCGTTTTTCGAAGATTTATATATACCTCTGCCTTAAATTCTTTATAACCTTGTGCTGATGTTTGGGAAAGTAGTTTGACAGCTACTTGCTCTGAACCATTTAGGTTACCATGATAAACGATGCCAAACCCTCCTTCACCAAGTGGTTTTTGCAAGTTGTTAGTCATTTCTAAAACTTCTGAATAAGTAAACCTTCTCCGTTTTGTCATTATCCATGGTTCAGACTTATTTCCTGCACGTAAAGCATATGTAAAGTGTCTAAGATAAAACATGCATGACATTTATATAGTGTTGAAAAAATCTTCCATACTTGATGACATTTTCCTTTTCAATACGAAAAGGAGGATCATCATGAAAATGATAGCAGCAATGGAAGCAATGAGTGCGACAATTGTCACTGGAAATTTCTTGTGTGGCTTGTCTATGCATGTACTAGATAGACAAAGATGTTTGTTTCCAAGGACACTACAAAGAGAGAAGTTTAGAATCCATAAGACATAATATTGAATAAATCTTTTAAGTTAGGATATTGATTAGTTATAGAGTAAATTCATGAGAGAATCTTTCTTACTATAACTTCATCCCTTCTCTTTCTCTATTAAGAAGACTTTGAGGAATTGAACCACTAAGATTGTTCCCATTCAAGTTTCTGTCAAAGCAGAGGAAGAGTCATATGTACACAAACATGATTTGTGTGAACGTGATTAGTAGATAACTTTAAGAAAAAACTGTATTACATGACCAACAATGATTTCATAGAGGCTAGAAACTCGGGCACCATTCCACTCAAAGTGTTATTAGACAAATCCCTGCGATGTATGAGACAATGAATCATAATTTTCTTTGTGTCCATATACTAAAAGTCTGTAAAGATAATGAACAACAATCATACTTACAAAATCTCTAGGTGGCTCAGATTCTGAAAGTCAGGTAGTATGGTTCCAGTCAAGCCACTTGAAGATAAATTTCTGGTTATTAAAAGAATATATCATAAGTTTAGATTATATATGAACATTATATGTTAGTAGTTTCCTAAGTTCATGTAAGATCTTACAAGGATATTATTGTTGGTGGCGCAGATATATCTGAGATGTTACAGTTTAATCCATCCCACAAGAATTGGCTGGGGACGCATGGGTCTCCTTGCCAATTCATTTTATTTAATTTATAAGTAGAACTGATGTTCTTGATAGCAGACACTGGCGTAAATTTTCATTGATCGAGAAAAAACAAATGAAAGAATTAATCAGATTTAATGATTGTGTTAAATAATCATCTACTGAAAAAATATTTTATTATACCTTCAGTTTCATTTGTCTGAAGTTGTGGAAGCTGAAGAACTGAGTAAACTTCAAAACCATTAAGTAGAGGTGGAAGTGTGGATCTTTCGGTTTTTACCAACTGCATACGGCAGATACCTCGGTTGCATTCCTTAGGAAGTGTGGTAAGCATAGTCTCTATTTCAAGATATTTAGGATTAATAGGATTAACATTAATTGTTTCTCCATTCAACACACAGTCGAATTCTCTAGTGTCATTGGCCTCTATATCTTGTATCTCAGCAAAGTGTCGATACAAGTAGATTTGATCATCAGGATTCTCCAAAGTCCAAGTTATCATCAGTGGTCCGTCCAGATTTTTAGGTATCGCGGCCACTTTAAGCACAGCTTGCGGTGGATCATAGTGATTTTTATTGGACACATTTGCAGTTGTTGAGATTTGTGTCCAGTTGTCGGGTTGGAAATATGGAACCCAAGTTCGATCATAAACATCTTTCGGGTACCTGTCACAACTCACAATTATTCTCTTAGTATTGATTATGTAGAGTCAATCGACTGAAACTATAAATATATTTTTTTTGGTCAACAAAATTATAAATATATAAGGTTCTCTCAAATAATAATTTTAAGTTTTTATAACCAAAATAAAATCAAAATAGCTTTATATTTTGAAAATTTTATTTTTTTAAAGAAAATTTAAACCTTAAAACTCAAGTCCAAAATTCCACTAACTATAAAGAAGCCTAAATTAATTAATCTTAGGAGTATAAGTGTATATTTACACTTTTTATAAAATCTATTCGCTCATTTTTTTATTAAATGCTATTTTGTGACAAAAATCTTTTTAAAGCTATTTTAGGATATTTCTTGATATATAATGTAAGTTGTAATACATAAATGTATAGACGAGGTAGTTATGGGTTAAAGTGGAATACGTACCGAAGAAGAACAGAGGAATTACTAAGATACATACGAAAATTGAGTTTGAGGGAACCAGATATAGCCAAGTAAGTATCATTCGCCAAAGGTCGTAGTTCCAAAGTTGATATCATGGGTGTAGTTGCCCCAGTCTTAACAAGACAAATTTGCAAAGAGTTTGATCTTGGGATGTGAATGATCTCCTTACCCGAACCAGATGGTTCTTTTTGTAGATCTATGGTTGTCCACTTATTAGGGCCTATATACATATCGAACTCTGGGCTAACGTTAAGCCCGTCAAAGTTTCCATAGAAAAACATTGCTCTAATTAGATAATTCCTCCCTGCTTCTACCCTTAGATCATAGCAATTTCGTATCCCATCTGGAAAGTATCGTAGGGTCGAGTAAGGCTTAAGGTTTTCTGATCCAAGATTTGCCGGGACTCTACCCATCTTTCCACTTTGGATGAAGTTCTCATCTGATGAGAACTGTATTTCGGTTTCCGGTTCTACATAAGGAGATTCATTTAAAGGCAAGCCACAATCTAAACTTATGAAACCTGTCAAGAAATTAAACACATGAATGATGAGAAGAGTGTTGAGTTCATGCATGGGAAATAATAAAGGTACAATAAGATTAGCCAATTGATAAAAAAGTAAGAATTTTATACCCTCTTGATTTTGTGCTTCAACAAGATGAATCATGGCAAAAGCTGCTAGCCAAAACATGGCCAGCAAAATCCGAGGAGGACTCTTCATTACTCTGAACACAACAACGCACGCACTAACAGATTAACGCATGTATTATACATAGTAGTTTTATATGATATGATGACATGTGAGCAACCTCCTCCAATAATGGTTACCAACATACCAATTCAAAGTCAAATTTAGGAGAAAAAAACCTGAATATATATATATATATATATATATATATATATATATATATATATATATATATCTTAAGTCTTGCATAAAAATTAAATTAAGTAGAGTGAACAATAATGTCGTTTAGTGCAACTTCACTGTCACAAGGTTATACTCCATCCGTTCCTAAATTTTAGATGTTATAGGTAAAATACACTTGTTAAGAAGATTGCTTAATTTTTTTATCAACCAAGAGAGTTACTTTTTAATTAAAAAAATGTCATTAAATTATACATTAAAACCCACTTAACCAATTATAAAATAAAATTATAAAATTTGATTGGTTATACAGTTTTTGATAACTCTAAATTTGCCTAAACATATAAGAACATTTTATATAGTGGAACATAAATAATTTTCTAAACATCTTACATTTCAAATGGAGGGAGTAATATATAAGTAGGCGGAAAGTCTAAATACGTACGAACGACTAGGTCGCACATATTAATTAATCATGCCGCCTAATTGTAAAGCTTGATTATATACGTTTTTATTGGTTGGTTGATTCAATTATATATTTTTTTTGGTTATTTTTATGATTATAATATAAGCGACTTGCCTAGCTTTTTTTTTTATTCCCAAAGAACTTGTCAATATTCAAAAATAATGGGCTTTTATAGTCACCATAATGCATGAAGAAAGTTTTGCCGAATGCTTAGAGTAATCACATTGTCGTGGAATAAGCGTTTATCGAGAGAAAAACATATTGTCGCAAAACTGTCATCTCCTACTATCTTCTTAAACCAGCATAGCAGTTATCATATAATTAAACTGTCCAAAAAAAAACTGCCATGATTTTATTGTAAACTGATTTAAACTAAATCCAAATCCATGTTAACTTCAATTTAGGTTTGGTTAGTACACTTCAGACTCAGAAAAATATTTTATTTTGAATATAGGATGTTCAGCTAAATATAACCAATTACAAGACTCAGAATTTTTTTTTTTTTTTGATATATAGTAATAAATTCATATATTTAAACATCGGAATAAAAAGTCAATGACCACTCGAAAGTCATCTCTCTCCCTCTTATGGACATTTCGTGCTAACTCATAGTGGTTGCTATTAAAATGCTATACATTCCCAAACTGATAGGTTCTTTAACGTAATCAAGACAAGTTGAGTATTTTCTGACCAAATAACAGTTGACTTCCCACTTGCAAACATATTATATTAAGAGTCGATTTTTTTTGGGGAGCTAAGACATGTATTCACGTTTTCAGATGATTGACTTCCAGCTTGGTAGGGTCTTTTGTTTATAAACTTCATTTATAGCTCAGAACTTTCTTGATCTTGTTCGAAAAATAAGAGAATATGGAGAGTTCCCATGGGTTTCTGCTGGTTGCACTTGTGGGAACATTCACTATACTTCACTTTGTTCAAGCTCAGCAAGGTATGTACATGTATCCACATTTTCATGTTACTGTTAGTATCGTTTCCCCCAGAAGAGAAAACTTGACACTTTTGGCATAGTTGAAAACGTTTCTGAGATCATATAGATTGCTGAAGGGTTTTACGCCATGAAAAGAAATGCATCTCTTGACCCATGCCCATGGAAAATTCTTTACAAGATTTTATATACTCAACAGTTAAGAGAGTACTTTGGGTCACATGGTGAATAACATACCGGTGATTGAGAATAAATAAATAGCATGAAAATTTCATTATAGGTTAACCCTTCTCTTAAAAAACATATATTTCATTATGGGTTGAACTCAAACATGTTAATGAAAGTTGGGTTTCTGTTTACGTATGGCGTGTGATTTTTTTTTTTTTGAAAAGCATGTGATTATGACTTTATTGAGATTTATATATTAATCATTTAGCTCATTAATCACTGGTGTATCCATCAACAAAATTCCAAACTAACATACTTTTAAAGTAGATTCAAACAAAAAACTGCAACTGGTTTTAAGTTATAGGAATCAGATGAATAGGATGAATTCAGGAAATGGAATACAAACAAATGGAATAGTAGCAGTTAGAAAACTGAAAGGAATGGAAATATAAGCATTTCCGTAACATGAATGTGGTAGTTTTTGGCAGGAATGTAGCAGAATGAAAATAGATTTAGTTTAAATTAAATAAAATCCTTTAATTAATATAAAACTCTTGTATTTTATTTTCATTCTTCTAATTCTTCGCATTAACGAGATTTTTTGTTTCTGAATGATTTTAAACTCTATTCTATTGCTTTCCACATACAGTATTTACTCTATAAATTCAAAACGTTCAACTATGATATTTTATTAATTTATAGTTATTAGTTTGTAAAAAAATTCTTTTTAGATTTTTCTATTTTAATTATATATTTTTTTAAATAAGAAATATATTTGATTTAAGTGTATATACTTCTTATTTTGAGGATAAGTTTCTATTTCCGGTTCAATTTGGGACCCAAAAAATTATAAATTTATAATGTTTATTAATTTATAGAGTTTCAACTGTATTCTATTCTATTCCTTGTATTTTATTTTTCAGCTCAAATATTAACATTTTCGTGGAATCTTGAATCACTCATTTCACACAATTCTAAGTTTGTGTTTTATCTTAAAAAGGGTTCATCAGTTTGGATTGCGGGTTATTCCCGAATGAACAGTCTCCTTATACCGAGTCTGCAACTGGATTACAATACATATCAGATTCAAACTTTATCCAAAGTGGAAAAATTTCTAGGATCCAGAGAAGTCTCGAGGGAAATCAGCTAAAGCCTCAAACAACGGTTAGGTACTTTCCAGAAGGAATACGAAACTGTTACAATATTAGTGTGAAGCAGGGGACCAACTACTTGATCAGAGTTAGAGCAACATATGGGAACTACGATGGTCAAAATCATTATCCTATGTTTGATTTGTACATAGGCCCTAATTTCTGGGTGACGATGGACACTCAAAAAAGTATACGGAAGGAGATATTACACATACCTAGGTCAAACATTTTGGACTTGTGTCTTGTCAAGACAGGTCCCTCTACACCATTTATATCGGCCATCGAAATAAGGCCACTCCCAGATAACACTTACATCACTACATCAGGATCGTTGAAGTGGTTTTCACGGTTATATCTTAGTAATTCAGAGTACCTTCTAAGGTGAGTACTTTTATTAAGAAGTCTTTTTATTCTGTGATACATTGGTTAATAAATTCTAAGAATTTGTTGGTAAATAGACTGTTTTTGCGGGTTTGACGAAAAATACAATTTTATGGTTTTGATAGAAATTATTATTTTGACGTTTTCATAGAAAACATAATTTTGTAGTTTTGATAAAAGATTTCTTTTGCGATTTTGGTGGAAAACTTGATACGTGATTTCAGTGGAAAATATGATTTTGCATTTTGGCCAAAAAAATAATTTTGTGATTTTGGCGAAAAGTAATTATGCGATTTGACATTTTGATAAATTATGATTGATAAGAAAGTCCAAATATAAATTATACATATATGATAAATTTAGGTTAGGTTTGTTTTTTTCTCCAAAATGGATTAGATTGGGTTATTTTTTATATATTCAATTTAAGTTTATGTTGGTTATAAATTTTTATTGGTTTGGTTACATATAGTTCATAGTCGATTAAAATACAAACCGTTTTAACTCTATCGACTAAATTCATTATGTCATTTTACCTATTAATTTCTTCATATCTAATTTACTATCCATTAAAATTTATGGTTTTGATTGAGTTGGATTGACCCATTAACATTTATCCATTTCGACTCCCTTAGGTACGAGGATGATGTCTATGATAGAGTGTGGAACTCATACAATCAGTCAGACTGAAAGCAGATATCCACCAGTTTTACGGTGAACACTAATTCCAATAGTTTTCGTCTTCCTCAAGATGCTCTCAAAACCGCTGTAACACCTGAGAATGCGAGTGAAGCATTGATAGATATCGAGTTTCCTGAGTTCCCTAGTGATAAAGTATACATTTACTTTCATTTTGCTGAAGTCGAAGTCTTACGTGCCAACGAGACTAGAGAGTTCGACATTTCTTTGAACGGAGTGTCCATTAACGACTCTTACAGCCCTTTATATCTGCAGTCCGAAACGATACGTAACCAGTCTCCAGTTACTTGTGAGAACCGAAACTGTATCGTAAAGCTGACCAGAACGGGAAAGTCTACACACCCACCTTTGCTTAACGCTGTTGAAGGATATGCGGTTGCCGATTTTCGACAGGCTGAAACAGATGCAAATGATGGTACGTGAGTAAATAGTATAATGCATGGTTATAGTGTATTCTAATTTACTAAAGATAATATCGTTTAAATTTATCGCAGTGGTTGCTATTAAAAACATCAAGACAGCTTATGGACTGAATATAATATCATGGCAAGGTGATCCATGTGTCCCTAAGGCGTTTTTGTGGGACGGCTTAAGTTGTAGTGATACGGAAGCGTCTACACCACCAAGAATCACTTCCTTGTGAGATATTTTTATATTGAACCTATACTTATCTAAGTACATATATAATTGCACTTGTTTCAATGTGTATCTTAACGTATAATTTATAAAACAGAAACTTGTCCTCAAGAGGGCTAACGGGAACAATAGAATCTGGAATTCAAAATCTAATCCACCTGGAAAAATTGTAAGTCTGATCATTGTTGCCGCTAAGGGGAAAATCTCTTAATCTAATTTCAATATTTTTTCTAACCTCTTCCAAATTTCAGGGACTTGTCAAATAACCGTTTGAATGGAGTAATTCCAGAATTTCTAGCTAAAATGAAATCATTGATGATCATGTAAGTTTCTAGCCATTATTGGTTGTATTAACAATCCTGGTCTAATTTCCACCAACGTATTAATATTTTTTTTCTTTCTTTTAACAGAAATTTGAGCAAGAACAATCTGAATATTTCAATTCCACAAGCTCTTCTCAATAGAGAAAAGGAAGGACTAAAGTTAATGTAATAAAACAATCCATTCACGTGCACTTTCAATTCAAAAGCCTCTTTCATTGTGCATGCATAATCCTAAGATACAACCAATATTTATTTTGTAGTGTTGATGGAGATGAGATGCATCAATGTCTACCTGGGTCATGTGTCCCAAAGAAGAAATTTCCAGTGATGATTGCTGCATTGGTTGCTTCAGCTGCAGTGGTGGTGATCATAGTGGTACTATTATTCATTTTTGTGTTAAGAAAGAAAAAGACATCATCAAGTCATGTGGAAGGTACCTGCATACACTCATGACCAAATCAACAAATTGTTATATATATATGAAAGAGGCATATGCCTTAATTAGGTGTCATGTATAGATAACATTCTTTTACTATTGTTTTTGAACCGTGTACAGCTATTATCCCTTCAGGAGTTACGCCACGGGCGCATTTCACACCCACTAGTAGTTCTGAGGCAACAATCGAGACACAAACGCGAAGGTATAGTCATGCAGATGTTATGGAAATGACAAACAACTTCAAAAGAGCTCTAGGTGAAGGAGGGTTTGGCATGGTCTATCATGGTTATTTGAACGGTTCACAACAAGTAGCTGTTAAAGTACTTTCTGAATCATCATCACAAGGCTATAAACATTTCAAAGCAGAGGTAACAAAATGCTTGAAATCTGTAGAAATTTATTTATTTTTCTTAAAAATCGTCAAACCAAAAATTTTGATACCTTTATTAACCAATGTGTAATTTGACATTGTTGGTATGCAGGTTGAACTTCTTCTAAGAGTTCACCACATAAATCTAGTAAACCTTGTCGGTTATTGTGATGAGCGAGATCATTTGGCTCTCCTCTACGAATACATGTCCAATGGAGACTTAAAATATCATTTGTCAGGTAGAATATATATGTTACAATGATAATTATAATTTGTTAATTATTAAAAAAAGATTCATATATATGGTGACTGATTTAGATGATCCCATATATAGGAAAACAAGGTGGCTCTGTTTTGAGTTGGAGTACTCGATTAAGAATAGCTGTCGACGCTGCACTAGGTTCGTAAAAACTCTGTTTCATTTCAGTTGGGTGCAGTTTTCCTCATCACAAAACATTTCCTTACATCATTAGACATAAATGATTCACATATAAGTCTAGAGATGGCCAAATACATAAAAAAATGATACTATAAAATATTTACAGGATTGGAATACTTACATATTGGATGCCAACCATCAATGGTACACAGAGATGTCAAAAGTACGAACATATTATTAGACGAGCAGTTCTCAGCCAAAATTGCAGATTTTGGACTTTCAAGATCTTTCCAACTCGGAGATGAGTCCCATGTTTCTACTGTTGTTGCTGGTACTCCTGGATATCTTGACCCCGAGTAAGTATTATTAATCCAACCTTGGATCCTTAAAGTTATATTGACCATCATCTTTAGTTTGTAAAATGAACACACATGTATCTTACTCCATGTTTTGTTTTTCTCTGGTAGATATTACAGAACTGGTCGTTTGGCAGAAACAAGCGACGTCTATAGTTTTGGGATTGTGTTACTAGAGTTAATCACAAACCAACGTGTGATTGAACAAACTCGTGAAAAGCCACACATAACGGATTGGACGGCATTTATGCTTAATAGAGGAGATATAACCAGAATCATGGATCCTCAACTTCATGGAGATTACAACTCTCGTTCTGCATGGAGAGCTATTGAATTGGCTATGTTGTGTGCAAACCCTTCTTCTGGAAAACGACCAAGTATGTCCCAAGTTGTTATCGAACTAAAAGAGTGTCTTGCTTCTGAAAATACTATGAAAAGTAAGAGTCAAGAAGACACAAACTCTCATAGTTCCTTTGAAATGAGCATGAGCTTTGACACCAAGGCTGTGCCTAGGGCAAGATAACATTTGCAAAGAAGCCTCGTTTGTGTCAATGGGTTTTTCTCCTAGCGGTATTTATTTTTTCCCTTGTCAAAATGCTCTGCTGATCTCTTGCTTCAGTTAATAACTAAACATGAGATGAAATGTAATAGCTCTACTTATCTCGTGCTCACTCATTTATATGACTTTGTTGTTTGGAATTTGCGCAGCTACCTTCCACACTCGTAGGTTATTTTCTTGAAAACCGATATGAATGTAAATAACGTTAAGGGTTACTATTGGAGTAGATGATTAAAAGTATATTTAGCTTTGTGAATATTGTGTTATTTCCTAATATGTTTAGAAAAGTTTCCTTAATTTAGAACCTAAACCGACTCTGAACTTGTATAAATATCCATGTGTGTCAAAGAAATAAATGAAGTCTTTTTGGATAGAGAAAAATGGGGTATTTTTTTTTTCAAAATACCAAGAGGTTGACAGATGTATTACGTAATCTCTCCAAACCCAAAATAATCATGGGAAAATTGCCAAAAAGGGATGAAATAAGTATACTATTGTCCCCTTAAAATAAAATTTAGGATCTTTGTCCCTATAGTACAAACAATAATGAATACTCCTTTTGTCCTTATTCTATTGAAATTTTCTTAATTAAAATGTTAATTATTTTGTAAATATTTTTTAAATAATTTTTTTACATTATCAAAGAGGAGATTTATTATTTATTAGGGATTGTGTCGACAACAAAACCGTTTCCGTTTTGCCGGAGAGTTCGAAGCAGGCATCACATCTCTCAGGAGAAAGCTTCTGGGTTTATCCTTCAATCATCTCTCAGAGATAGAAATGAGGCATAATTGCTGCCATGTTTTGTTCGCTCTAACTCTCAAGATCCTCAATTTCGTTCAAGCTTTCTTTGGTGTTTCCATCATCATCTACTCCATATGGATGCTCGATCAATACCACCGTCACGCCCCCGTCGACCCTCCTCTGACCTCGAGCTCCGGAATCGATATTGCTAGGCCCTTTAAGAATCCTACTGGTCTCATGGCCAGCGTCGTTCTAGAGTCGTCTAGTGGTGTTGGTGATCATGGGTTTAACCTCCGTTCCTTGGACCTTCCTGCTCCATGGTACTCCAATCTTTTTCATTTTTAGGGTTTCACTTGAAAGTTTCCATTTTTAGGGTTTCAGCTGAGTTTCAGGACATGGAGTTAGCTCGAGCTTGTTTTGTTTTAGCTCTTGTCCATTACTAAGTATGTAGATAAACAAAACTGTGTAAGCTTTAAATGCTTCAAGATGACTGTTTTTTAGCTCTGCCACAGTTTGGGTTGGTTGCTGAAAGAACTAGATTATGTTTGGTTCCTCTTCTTGTAGTGTAACCAAAAGTTTTGTCTAACCACAATCAGGTTTCTTGACTTGTGTTGTTGTTTTAATGCAGGTTCATCTACTCTTTTATGGCGGTTGGTGTATTGGTCTGCATTGTTACCATCATTGGTTTCATTGCTGCTGAAGCTATCAATGGCTGTTGCTTGTGTTTCGTACCTTATTACATAAACCTTACTTCGCTTTCTCTATTTCTATTAATGCATAGTTAAGAGTTTATCAAACCTTCATCATGACAGCTTATTGGAATGAGTTTATTTTGTTTTTCCCTTGACGGGCTTTCAAAGTACTCTATCCTCAAAACTCTGCTCATTCTACTTGAAGCTGTCCTTGTTGCATTCATCGCCATTGATCGTCACTGGGAAAAGGTGACATCTCTCGTATATTTGAATATCATGTCTTGTGTTCTTGACTTTTGCTGTTACTGTTTGATATATATGTGTGTGTTGTGTAGGATCTTCCGTATGATCCAACTGGAGAACTCAATAGTCTTCGAGCTTTCATTGAGGACAACATCGATATATGCAAGTGGGTCGGGATTGCTGTGGTAGTGGTCCAGGTAAGTTTACTCTTTAGCATTTCATACATAGTGCACAAAGACAACAAACGAATCTTTTCTTGTGTTTCCTAATTGTGAACACACTCATGCTTTTTTCAGCTACTGTCATTGCTACTAGCGATGATTCTCAGAGCTATGGTTTCACCTAAGAGTTCTGAGCTTGACGATGAGGAAGACTATGAGAACCCGAGGAGTAGAGCTTGGGATCCACTTCTTGGTTCTCAAGCAAACCAAACCTCTGCTGGATGTAAATGTATCAAATTAATATTTGAATCAGGCATCCGAAGTGGATGTAAATGTATCAAATTGGTTAAACTATTTCATATGTTACATCTATATGTTTCATGAATGCATAACACTTGCATAAATAGTAAATTATATAAATGAATATATACAATGTTTCACTGAGTAAGATCAAAGACTGCCTCCTCAACAAGCTCTTGCAGTAACATCACTTCAATTTCAGTCCCCAAGTTGTTCACTTCCACTTGCAGATTATGACTCCACATCTTTCCGACCACCTCTTCCCTCACCAAACTTTCTCCTTCCAAGTTGTTAGAGTCCTGAACCATCCACTCCTTAAACTCTGTCCAAACATGTTCCACCATGTCGAATCCAAAGGTCAGGCCAGTGCGTGCTGCTGTTGATATTGTCTCTGTTATGATGGCATTTGACGCAGTCAAACACAAGCTTGCGGTTTGATCGTTGGTTCTTGCGTTTGATGGGTTCCTTGTTGGCAAACTTGTCTCCTCATATTTTTCGTGGCAAAGAGAATTGAAAGAAGAAGAAAAGGTGAAAAACACACACGATGAATCCCTAAATCGTGTGAGAAAAGGAAGTTTTCAATTTTTTTTTGGAAGAAAACTTAAAAAAAGAAATTAAAATATTAAAAAGATTTACAGAATATTAATTAACCGTTTTTGGCTAGATTTTCGGATCTTGTTTATTTTTTTCCAGAACTTACATTCTACCACTATAGAAGGTAGACGAAGAACTAGGATATGGTATACGACGATTGTAGATAGAAAAACAATGTCAAGAATCCACTTCCTACCGAGCTAGATAAATGTTTATCTCTACGACTTACAGTCAACCAAAACCGTAGATTACAGAGACTTCGGTAGATTATATATTCTGAGCTCGTAGTTATATATGTTTTTGATATATTGCGCATCCTAAGCCGTTTAGAACGCTGTCTTTCTGTTAGATTACATATTCTACATCTCCGTAGATGGTAGATCGTAGATACTAACACATTTACTCCATTTTTAAATTTACAATTTAAAGATATTTTATAAACAAAAATATTTTTCTTATATGAACATGCTTATCTACATCAAGTTTACTATTTTTCCATAATTTTTTACCTTGTAAAAAAAATAATATGAATTTTCAAAGACAAAAAGGGTAATGAATGTCCAAACACGCCAAAAATTGATTTTGTTCTAAGGGGACAATAGTATATTTATTTTGTCCCTTTTTGGCAATTTTCCCAATAATCATAGCATTTAATATTAATTTTGATCCCAACGATATAATATTCAAGTTATATCTCTGGTTCACCTATATTTATGAACTTGAGCAATAAACTTGGGATCATGTCCACTTCTTAAGTGTTAAATTAATGGATAACCAACCCAAACCAAACTATATCCAAATGATTTGTCTTTTATGAGTTATGGATTAATCCAACTCATTTGATAAATTGATCAGTCAATTCATAACTTATTTAAGTTAATGAGTTATTAACGATATTAATAGTCAACCTATGATAATTAATAGTTTTATAGTTTAAATGATTATTAAATAAAAAAATATTTTTGGAGCTGAACATAAAGTATTAGTGGAAAACAATTTTGTAGTTTTGGCACTAACACTCAATCTGCGTTATAATGAGTAAACAAGGTTTTATGGTTTTAGAAAAAGCTATAATTTTGACGGAAAAATATAGTTTTGTGGTTTTAGAGAGAAAAGAAAAATTTAACATTTTGGTTGGAAAACACAATATTAAAATTTTGGCAGAAAACATAGTTTTGAGTTTTTGACGGAAAAACATTATTTTGCAATTTAGGCGAAACAACACGATTTTGTGGTATCGAAAAAAAACACAATTATGCGGTTTAATAAAAAAAATATGACTTTTCATTTTTGATAAAAAAGCTTACAATTTTGGTAAAAAAATTATTATTTTAGCAAAAAATAGAATCTTACTATTTTAAGATGAGTTTAGGAGGAAAGAAAAACACGATTTGTACTTTTAGTGGAAAACATGAATTTGCGTTTTTTGGCGAGAAGTTTTTTATGGTTTTTGTGGAAAAAGTCAATTTACAAGTCAATGTTTTGTTACATCGTGAAGAGCTTAAAACCCAATATATGATATAGGCTGACTTCGTATTCCAGAGTATGAGTCCTCTAAAGCAAAAGAACGATTCAAGTCAACTATTTCTACATTTTTGTCAGCAATTCTCATCATGTTAGTTAGTGGTTACGTACTATTATACTAGACCACTTGAATTATATATACACTGTTTAAATAGAAATACAAACTCGAACGAAGATAATAATTATACTATGTGGAATATCTTTTATTATGCCAGTTGAGATTTTTCACATATTTTAGATTTCATTAATATGATTTTTTCTCATATTAAATTTGGTTACAAAATATAGTAAATATTTTAAATATCTAAAATAAAATAAAAATATATTTGATATACTTTTTAAGATCCAAGTTAATAAATATATTAATATATTTTCATTTAAAAATAAAATTGTATTTACTTGATGATAAGAAAATTTATAAATAAATGATTAAATAAATCTGTAACTATTATTGAATATTTTAATAATTAATATTAATTAGATTTTATTTATAGAATGACAATAATTTTGTGTATATACTAAATTTATTAATTTAAATAAATTATTGCGTAAGATAATAAATAGTTAAATAACTAGATACCAATTATCTTATAAATTATAAAATTAAATAACGAAACGCAGAATAATACAATTTCATGGATCTTAAAATATAAATTAATTATAATTTTAGATATTTAAGCTAATATTATTTATCGTTAATTCATTTTTTTTTTTGGATAATCCAGGGTTTATTCCCTGGACGCTGCAGCCCGCATGTGAATTCCGCAGTGGCCGGGACTCGAACTCGTGATGGCGAGTTCATATTAAAATTAAATCAATATATATTTATCTGATAAAACACATTAAATTTTAGTTGATATTTACTTTATTTGATTATATAGTATATCATATTACATATGATGTTTTAACTATAACAAGGACTTTGAAATTTAACTGAATAGAGTTTTTTAGTTGATATGCATAAGTTGTAGCACTGTTTATTTCAGGTTTTACGAATATTCTGGATCCAAACTGAAGTGTGTTTGAATCTATAATAGATCTTACATAGATATGGAGACCAATATATAGATTTACAAATTGAAATAAAATTTATCAACTATAAATCTAACATGCATATTTTAACCCTGAAAGGGAAATCTTGGTATTTCTCACATTTAAACATGAAACTTAAAATAATGGACAAACTACTGAGCATAAAATAACACATGAGAAATTCCACTGATAAAAGCAATACTCCAGACTCCAGCCTCTGTTTTTCATGCGATTTCCTCCTTCATGAGGATAAGTGGAAACCTTCCTAAAAAGCTTAAGTGAATTAATTTAGATGAAAATGAATATTCCTATATGTAATGGAAAAATAAAGTATTTTAATATCTATAGTTTATATATAAGAGAGAAAATATTATATGATTCTAAAATATACATGAGTTTTCATAATCTTAAAAAATATGCATGAATTCTACAATAAATATAAAACTCTTAATCCTAAAAAATGATTTCAATTCATCCAATAAAAGAGGTCATTCATTCGACAACCGTTAAAGCATGAAGACAAACCCAGAAAATCATCTTCATCACCAGCCCATAATAGACTGATCTCTGTGATTCACTCCCACCAAACCAAGGGTATCTACTCATGATATCACTTCACGAGACTATCTATTAGTCCTCCTGGTCACAAGCATGATGACATCATGTTCATGAAGCATATCAACAAGTCACGATCTGTTCTGGCTATCTTTAGGCCAGATAACTCTAGGCAACTATAAACCCACATGTCCACAAGGCATGCGTCCACCTAGGCTATGTGTACACATTGATATGAACTGTGGATTACTTGATCCCTCACTAAATAGTATGTAGACAATCCCACTGTAGTATCGATTTAGAATAATTAAAGTTAGATAAATAGAAAATAGTTACTCTAAAATTTATGGTTTCAATTAAAATAATAATTTTAAGGGGACTTTTTTTATAAGTAGCAAAGATTTTTTTTTATCACAAAATAACACATAAAAAACTAAATAGAGCTCATTAAATAGTAAAAGTGATTAAATTACCTTTAATGAATAATACATTTACTCTAAACTTTAAGTTCTAAAGGTAATTTTTAAACTTTAATCCCTAAACCCCAACTCCAAGAATCTAAACCTTAATTTGTAACTTTTAGCCACAAAATATAGGTATTTTTACACTTTATAATAAATGTTATTTTGTTATTTTTGTTTTCTTTTTATGTGTTATTTTCGAATAAAAGCATATTGTAATGTTATACTGAAGTATATTTCCGTTAAACGTAACATTTAAATGGTAAATAAAATATAAAGTCTGCTTATTCAAAATATAATTTAGAATTTGAGAAAATATTATTAAATATTTAAATTAAGTTAGATTAATAAGAAATATAAATAAAAGTCATCTTCCCTAATATAACATTTATATTTTTCAATTTTGTTTTTATTTTTTATATTTTAGGCTATCTACTCCATTCTTTTCTAAGCCAGAATGATATTTTGAATAACACGCATAAAAAAATATCAATCACAATCTAGCATTCTAGCTAATAGAAAATCAACCCATGATCAAGTAGTATTACTCTATATGACTATATCATGACCTACTAGGGTATTTATTCATTTGAATTTTTAATTATAGAACTAACTAAGACATGTACTCACGTTTTGAAGCTTCAATTGAATATATATTTTTTCTGAAATGTTTACATATATTTTTAATCAACTTGGGGTATCTCGTGTCTATGGAAGAGTCCAGACTAATTCTTAAAGAGAAATGCATCTCATGAATACACTCTCTTTCCGAATATTCAAATGAGCTGAAATCAAGAACCCATATATACCTGATTATCGAGAACAATGTGACTTAGTTTCGCGTAGCATGTAGATCGAACCCAATGTTTTGAAAACCAAACCGGATATAGACTCAGTATAACTATTGGGTAACTTGTTGGACCAGTTACATCAATCAAACCGGAGTTTTTGTTTTTAAGAATTAAATATAAATAATCATATATTTATACTATATATACATAAAATAAAGTAGTTCCAAATACAACATTTTCTATGTTCGCTTTTATTAACTAAAAAAATCAAAGAATAAACATAAATTCAACTATATCTACAATAACTAAATGAATACTATGTAATCTGGAATTGAAAAAAGATTACCGTATTTATTTATATAAATAAAGTTTCAATTTTTATATACATGGGAGAATAAGATTAATATATTAGAGTTAAAAGATATTTTTTATATTCTTTCTTAAGAAAATAAAATCGAAAAGAAAACTAATTAAATAGTGATAGTTAAACGTTGATTATAAAATATTAAATTTTAATAACAATTGATAACACATTAATTATATGTTGATTTTTAGAACCGGGTTTTGAAATTGACCCGGGTCACCGGTTTTATCGATTTTTAGTCGGTTTTATCAGTTTTTAAAATATGGATTTTAAGTTGAACCGAATTCGACTTCTTCAACGAGTCACGCTCATACTTGTTCGACTGGCCAGTCCAATCTAGTTTTCGAATGATGGAACCTGAAACGTATTAGCGTCTCAAACTCTTCTTATTACCACTCGACTACAAAATCCCGTACAAAATGTTTAAATAGGTACGTGCCCCTTTTTCTTACAAACTTGCTTTTATCGTTCAAAGTTGGGGTTTTCCTGTTTTGATTTGGTTTAGGAAGTAAGATAAAAATGGATCGTCTCCGTGGGCTTTTGTTGGTCAGCCTACTAGCAACTTTCAGTGTTATTTATCTTGTTCGAGCTCAAGATCAAGAAGGTACTCACATCTTAAATAGTTGTTGGTCTTCTTCATATATTTCTCCCTTCACTTTCAGTACCCCTTATTATCGTCTTACTACAACCAAAGCTCTAACGGAATTACTTCCAAAAGTCCAATATATGAGTTTGGTTGACGTTATTGGCAATGTTCTTAGGATTGACTATAAGTAAGAACCTAACTTCGTATATAAGAGAAATTGACTTATTCATTCATTAGTTCTGAACTAAAACTCGTGAATTCTGACATGATTACCATGTTAAAGGAACCTCAAGCATCGCTGATATTTTCTACATATTTTCTACAGATTTTAAGGAGATAGCACCACTTAGACCTAGGCGTTTGGTTTTGGTTCGAGTATTTAGTTTTTAGTTTTTCGGTTCTAAAAATTTAGGAACCTTTTGGTTATTAACAAAATCAAGGTAAGTTTCTGTATGGTTATTTCAGTTCTCAGTTTGGTTTGATAATAAAATTGGGAACCGGCTAATATCTAAATAAGTTCCAGGTCCAATTTGGTTCCGGTTTGGTTTAGTTTTTTCGGGTAATTTTAGATAATATGGGTAAAACATCATGATAATTTAGATTTTTCAGGTTAAATATCTGGTAATTCGGGTTGTTCAGATAAAAATGTTGGGTAATTCGAATAATTTTAGATATTTCAAGTTAAAAATATTCGGTAATTCGGTTTGTAAATAATATTTTTAGAATATTGGCTTATAAACTAAATATAATTAATATATTAAGGTATATATCTATATTTTTAAATTTTTGGATACCCACTCGGTTCCTCAATTTTTTTTCGATTCCAAAGACATATGATCCGTCCTAACATTTATGAAATTTGATTCAGTTTCAGTTTCTCTAAATTTCGATTCGGTACAGTTTGGTTCTTTAGTTCCAGATAAATGTGTCCACATCTAGCAGCGGTACAAAGAAGATTCTAATTCTCTAAGATATCCTACATACCTCGGGAACATAATACAACTACTGATTCTGTAGCTAGAACAACACAATCTTTTTTATGGAGCTTTGTTTTGTTGATTATTTTATTTCGACCACATCTTGTTTGATAATAGAATGATCTTTGGTTGAGTTACAAACCAATACAGTTGCCAATAAATGGAGAGATTTATATATATAGTATAGTGTTGAGACTATTAAGTTTTAACTCACAGTCTATAAATAAAATAACGTGTGACCACACATGTTTAGTATCGTGAGGTTGTTTCGAATCGTGTCTCTAATCAGTACTACCATATCCGTGTGACCACACATGTTTACAATTGTGAAGTTATTTCGAACCCGGATTGATAAACTCACCGCAATTCACCTACCACTAGAGTGTGTGGTTATGAGTCACTTGTTCATTGGAATATATCTCTTATTAAGTTTTGGATATAACACATTAGGTGTCAACTTTTACTTGAAACTTTCGAGTTTTTTTTTTTTTGAGAAACTTGATTCTTTCAAGTTGAAACTTTAATATCAGTTTATACACTATATCTTAACAGGGTTCATCAGTTTGGATTGTGGGCTACCCCCGAACGAAGTGTCTCCTTATATCCATCCGAAAAGTGGATTAGTATTCTCATCAGACTCAAACTTCATCCAAAGTGGAAAAAGTGGAAGAATTGAAAAAAGACTAGAGGAAGAGTACATAAAGATGGTGTGGACGTTAAGATACTTTCCAGACGGAAAACGCAACTGCTACAGTTTCAATGTCAAGCAGGGAACAAACTATTTGATTAGAGGTAGATTTCTCTATGGGAATTACGACGGTCTTAATCATTATCCTGAGTTTGATATACACATTGGACCAAATTTCTGGAAAACATTGGATATGAGCAAGGTGGATGGTAACTCATTGGACGAGATCATTCACACTCCAAGATCAAACTTCTTGGATGTGTGTTTTGTTAAGACAGGCTCGTCTACGCCATTTATCTCAGCTTTAGAACTAAGGCCTTTACCAAATAACAGTTATATCACTACATCCGGTTCATTGACCTATTGGACGCAGTACTATCTTAGCGATTCAGCTTACAATATAAAGTAAGTCATCTTTACGAGATATCATTCGTTTATGTTTTTTTTTTTGCATTGATTTTGAGATGCATTTTCACATATCAATCATAGTTAAAATAATTAAGTAATGATTTAATTTCTAGTTTGGTGTTACCTATGCTATTTGTATAAATCCGCGTGGTGTTATGCAAACCATATAATTTTGTTCAAAAATGTTTTTGAAGAGATATAAGTGTATCCCATGTTTTTTTTTCTGAATTTATATGGATATATATATATGATATTTAAAAAAAAATTGAAAATCTTTTGAGTCCATATACTATTTCATATAGACTAAGGGTCATAATACAAATCATGGCAATGACAGGTTCCCAGAAGATCGCTACGATCGAATATGGATCCCATACTTGGATAAAAAATGGCAGAAGATTTCAAGTGAAGTCATAGAAAAGAACACTAGTAGCTTGATCACCAACGGTGATAGCTTTAACTTGCCGCATGGTATCATCACAACCGCTGCAACACCTGTGAATGCGAGTGAACCATTGACATATACGGAGTATCTCCAAACTCCTAATGATAAATTTTTCTATTTCCTCCACTTCTCTGAGGTTCAAGTATTAGGGGCAAATGAGATTAGAGAGTTCAACATTTCGTGGGATGGGAAAGTTATATCTGAGAGTTTTAGGCCTGCATATCTGCAGCCCAAGACAGTGTACAACCCATATCCCGTTACATGCAAAGACCAAGGGGAATGTGTCTTAGAGCTGACAAAAACATCGAAGTCTACTCTCCCACCTCTGCTTAACGCCATCGAGGTTTATGTTGTCATCGACTCTCCACAATCTGACACAAATGAAAATGATGGTACGTTAGAAAGTGTTATGGCATGATTTTAAATAACATCCAAGTTTTCAACTCAAAACATATAAAAGCTAACATACGATCAAACTTTGTCACAGTATTTACTATCAGAAACATCAAAGCCACCTCTGGATTAAAGAGAATTACATGGCAAGGAGATCCATGCGTCCCAAGGGAGTTTTTGTGGGACGGTCTGATTTGCAATACAGCAGATACGTCTACACCACCGATCATCACTTCATTGTGAGTTCTTTAAATCACACACTTTTTTTTTACAATTTTTTATTAAAAACATAACTTGATTAGGTATACTGCACTTTTATGAATAGAAATTTGTCATCAAGTGGGTTAACCGGAACCATAGCAGATGGAATTCAAAATCTTACCTATCTAGAAAAACTGTAAGTACCATCATCAGTTTTTGCAAATAAATTTGGAAATTTCATTCATTTGAATACGTTAATTAGTTCTGGTTTTGTCTTCCAAAAATTACAGGGACTTGTCAAATAACAGTCTGATTGGTATAGTGCCGGAATATCTAGCAAACATGAAATTTTTGACGCTTTTGTAAGTGTCTCAACTATTTGTTTTTTATTTGGGTAGTATTACTCTTGCTCATGACTCATATATATAAAATATTTCACAGAAACTTGAGCAAGAACAATCTGAATGGTTCAGTTCCTAAAGCTCTTCGTGATAGAGAAAAGAGAGGACTTAAGATTATGTAATAATACATAACTCCTCCAATTAACATCCAATCAAATTATCACTCTGTTATTGCATCTATAACCCTAATAACACTGACTTTATTGTTCTACAGTGTTGATGAAGATGATAAAAAATCATGCTTATCTGGCTCATGTCCCCCAAAAAAGAAATTTCCTGTGCTGATTATTGTCGCTGTAGTTGCTTCAGTGGTTGTGGTCATAATGGTGGTATTGGTTCTCCTTTTTGTGTTCAAAAAGAAAAATGCATCTAGTCACGTGGAAGGTATTCGCCAAGACTAGCCATGATCCAATCATAACACACACACACACACACAAATACATATAGGGTTCACAGATATATATCATTTTTGTACAAACTTTTTGTGCTCTACAGCTCTACCACAGTCATCAGTTACACCTCGTGCAAATGTTCCATCCACTGGTACATCTGATCCACCAATCGAGACAAAAAGGAAACGGTTTAGTTATTCTGAGGTTATGGTAATGACAAACAACTTGCAAAAACCACTTGGTGAAGGAGGGTTTGGTGTTGTCTATCATGGTGATTTAAATGGTTCCCAACAAGTAGCTGTTAAACTACTTTCTCAATCATCAGCACAAGGTTATAAAGAATTCAAAGCAGAGGTGTGAAAGTGCTTTAAATCTTCGTAAAATCGCAACAATAAATAAGAAAATATTTGGCATAGCATCATGTTTAACCAATGTGTTAAATGCATTTTCTTCATTTTTGGTCTACAGGTCGAACTTCTGCTAAGAGTTCACCATATAAATTTAGTGAGCCTTGTCGGATATTGTGATGAAAAGGATCACTTAGCTCTTATCTACGATTACATGTCCAATGTCGACTTAAAACATCATTTGTCAGGTGAAAGATGTATAATCTCATATGATATAATTGATTATATATTCATGTCTGACTATCATTTACAGGAAAAGTTGGTGGTTATGTACTGAGTTGGGGTACCCGACTAAGGATAGCCATCGACTCTGCGCTAGGTTAGTACTGAATTGGAATAGTTCCAATCAATTACTTAAGGGATCATTGGATATTTTCTTTTTTCAGAAAATCAGGTTCTTATAAAAATATGTAAAGATGATGTTGGCATAGTATAGACATTAATCTTTGTCATGCTTATAGGATTGGAATATTTACATATGGGATGCCAACCGTCAATGGTTCATAGAGATGTTAAGAGTACGAATATATTGCTGGATGAGCATTTTGTAGCGAAAATCGCGGATTTTGGACTTTCAAGATCTTTCCAAACCGGAGAAGAATCACATGTTTCCACAGTTGTTGCTGGTACTCCTGGATATCTTGATCCAGAGTAAGTAATATTTTCTTCATTCTTCGATTTGAACCTTTCTTAAAAGTATAATGGTGACATTATACCGACATGCATCCACAGTAGCCTTTCTACAACACTTCAACATGCCAAAGTCTACCATAATTAATACACACATGAATTGTATTTCATGTTCTTGTTTCACCAGATATTACAGAACAGGTCGGTTGGCTGAGATGAGCGATGTCTACAGTTTTGGGATTGTATTGTTAGAGATAATCACAAACCAACGCGTGATTGACCAAACACGTGCAAATTCTCACATAACAGAATGGGCAGCCTTTATGCTCAACAGAGGAGATATTACCAGAATCATGGATCCTAACCTTCACGGTGAATACAACTCTCGTTCGGTTTGGAGAGCTCTTGAACTGGCCATGTTGTGCACAAACCCTTCTTCAGATAAAAGACCAAGCATGTCTCAGGTTGTTGTCGAACTAAAAGAGTGCCTTGTTTCTGAAAACTCAGGGACAAGTAAGAATCACGATGTGGACTCGCAAAGTTCCCTTGAAATGAGCATGAGCTTTGATACCAAGGCTTTCCCAACTGCAAGGTAGTATTTTTTGGAAACAAAAAGCTTTGTTGGTTTTGTTGTATTTTGTGCTTGTGTTATTGCTGAAACATCATAACAAACCAAGAGAGTATAAATATGTAAACACATTTGCTCTCACATTCCCTCCTTTATTTATTTTTTTTTATTAAAAAACTATGAATTTACGAAATTACCTTCCTTATTTACCAACTTTTCTTTCTCAAGTTTATATTGGTGTATCTAATTCTGGTACACGTTGGACTTGATTTTCTGTTTTTTTTTTGCTTTAATTTTGTTAGAATTGATTAGTTGGTGTTGTAGTTGTAGTTTTAGTTTTTTTTTTTTTTTAAATTTTAAGTGGTGGATATAACTATGGAGAAGAATTGCATATTTGAGTTGAAAAATGTTAATTTCATCATTCTCAATTCATTAAACCTATAATCTAAAAACTGAAAATAGATTTTAAGATAGCAAATAACCACTAGATTAGGTGTAATCAACTCAAGGAGAGGATCTCCATACAACTCAAGGACACACATATAAATTAAGAGGTGATGAAGTGTATGAGCTTACCAATTGGGTTGACGTTTCCCAGTAGCTCTCAGACTGGGGATAATGAGAGGATCTCCATACACCTCAGAGGTTGAAGTTAATATTAATTATATCTCAGATTTAAATTCCGTATTTATATTTTTGATTATGATAATAATTATATACTTAATATTGTGAATTTTCTTAATTGAATTTTGTGTAATAATTATGGTAAGGCATGTCATAATTTGGTTTGTTATGAATTCTGTGTAATAATTTTGTGTAATTATTTAGTCCACCAATTCATATATGTTAAGGCATGTCATAATTTGGTAGGATCTATCTTTCCAAAGGATACTAGGTGTTTGCCCGCAATTTTGCGGGTAATTACATTATATCAAAAGTTATATATTATGTTTACACTGTTTTAGTTTTTGAATAACAATTAGAAATTTTAATTTTTAATTTTAAATAGTTAGATAATCAGAAATTTTAATATATATTTTTAGAAGATCAGTGAGATTTTAAATAGTTCACAACATAAATCTTAGTCATTAAAATTTTTCTCTTACAGAAAAACAATATTATAATTAATTTAGATAATTGATTGTAGAACTACTTTATATTTTACATTAACACGTGAAAAACCAAAAATATTCTAGCTTTCAAAATAAAAAAAAGTGTTTTTTATAGCTCCAATATGACCATTATAATCATGGCTTTTATCATGAAGATCTTTTGTAAATATTTTTGTATCGATTTTAAAAACCTTAAAAAGGTCTAATAATTTCTTACCTACAAATCTAGTTCTTTATATAAAAATACATAACCATCAAATTTTTTTTTTAAAATGTTAAAATATTATATTTAATTATATATAAAAAATGATAAAAACAAAAAATTGATCATATATATTCTTTCTCAAATTCTACATTTAGTTACCATAAACTATTATTTGTAATATTACTTATATTATTTGGTAATTTTTATTAATTAATTCTAGAGTTACCTTTTATTTTTAGAAGTTAACTAACAAAAGTTAACAACGAATCAAATTATAAGTATTTTTAAAAGCTTAACCTATTATAGACACATGAAAAAATAGTAAGGGACTTTCAATTAATATATAGTAAGATTTATCACATTAAAACTAAGGATAAATTTAGTTAAAGTAAACATGTAATTTCTCTCATAATTATGTCAAATTACAAATCATATTTTCTCATTCATTTTTTATTTAGTCTTTAACTTAAAACTCAAATGAGTTTAAAAAACAAATTATTCATTAAATTATCTCCAATCATCACACTATTTTATCGGAGAATACTTTTTCTATTAGTTGAGATAACTTTAAAAGTATTATTTTCATTAATTAAATCTGATTAACTAATTATATATAAACTAAAAAATAAATTTTAAATTTTTAAATAACGCAATATCGTTACTTTAGGCATATATACTTAATACTAATGTAACAAAGTAACAATGGTAAATCAAAATTAAATATTTTGTTTGTATAAAATTTGTTAATTTTTTATTATTATATATTTTAAAATTTTAATATACCGAAAAAATAAATTTCATTATTTTTTAAATAATATTTTTCTTACGTTCAATTTACATTATATTTTTTATCTTTGAATTTAAAAATTGTAGAACTGTTAATTTTTATTGATCTTCCTTTCTCAATTCATCTTAAAGTTTTAAAAACACTTAAAACTAATTAGTTCACATTGTAGTAGCACAAAAAATACATATATCTCGTCAAACAAAAATAAATAAATCATAAGAATATAAAAGAATCAATAACACAACAATCATATTTTATTATTTTTCTTCCTGTTTTTATTTATTTCTCCTTTCTTTTTCTAAAATAAGCATGCTAATTATATTATAATAAAAGCTATATAAATTATATTAATAGAGTAACTCTAGGAAAAACATGTGCTTGGTTAATATGACTTAAATGACTTACCATATAACAATGTTAAATGAATTACCATATAATAATGAATTATCATATAATAATTTTAATTCCTCTTTTTATATTAATATATGAACTAAATAAAAAATTTCTTGATTAACATAATTTTGAATGATTTATCATAAAAATATTTTAATCATTTCTAAAAGTGATAAATCATCTATGATATCACATTGATTGAAATTTTTTAAAATTATAGATTTGACTGTTTTGCATCATTTGACATATTTTTAGAATATATCTATATATATATATAGCGAATGAGTGATTTTAATTAATATTATTAGGTTTAGATTAATTAGTTTTCTAAAATCTATGATTTATTGTATTCACTACTAAAATAAAGATATTAAAAATTATTTTTATAATTGTTTATGTAGTATTATATGTATTTATATGTATATTATCAACTTATATAATGTGGTCTATGATATTTAATTTATTTTTATAAATAAACAATGATAATTCATCTATATTTAAGATGTTTAACTGTATGTTTGGAAACATAAATTAGATTAGGTAATTGTAGAATTAGTTTTCTTTTAAAATTTTAATTAAATAAATGAAAAATGAAAAATTATCAACCAATAAAATTATAATAACTAATTGAACAGCTTTCCGACACGTAAGCAAAAATTACTAAATTGATTTCTCAATAGGATTTTTCGTCTCAATCCAAGTCGTCGTGTAGAATAACGATGATGGCCTGAGTCGTGAGATTAGGTTTTCCAACAAAACACATTAACCAAAAAATGAATAGGTGGACTAAATAATTTGGTAGATAGGCCCACTTCACACAGGGCCCGCTAAACCATAAATTTATACCAGGAACCCACTTTTTCGTATTACTTACAGCAGCCCAACAATGAAATCTGTTTACAAGAATGATAAGTGACGTGGCAGCAGAAAAAGAGAGGAAAAGCTGAGTTTGCAGCATGTGTAGAGAGAGAGAGGTTTTGTTTATTGATATAGATTTTTGTGAGAATTCCTATTAGCCACTTGCAAAAATGTTGCTCTTAGTCAACCAGTACTAGATCGGAGGCGACTTACATCTCCATTTCTCAAACTCTTGCAATAATGTTCATGGGTTCATAGCATAAACAAAACAAGTTGAATATCATATGGACCAATTGTTACAAAAAAAAAAAAAAAATCATATGGACCAATAAAAACTAACAAAATAGAAATGTATTGCCCACTAGGTAACATGTTAAACTCAATTCATGAATTTTTTATTTCCTTTTTAGAACAAAGACATGTTACATGTTTTCAGAGCCTTGACTTGGTAAGCTTTTCGCTTGTAGTCTCCAACTTGTGCTCGCATTTCTTATAAGCTTTTCTTTTATGGTTCAGATTTTGCTTGTGAATTTAAGAGAGTATGGAGAGTCCCCCTATGTTTTTATTGGTGGCACTGATATCAGCTTCCTCTATCCTTCATCTTGTTCAAGCTCAAGCAGGTACCAACACTTTAATGTTCAAGGTATAGGATAGAAAAGGTGTATTATGCTGAATATGACTTCGGCACTTATCAGATTACGAAGTCGATAGTGGGTTTAAGAAAGTCTTGTGTATTGAAGTCAAAACTTAACGAAAATAGAAAGTGATATTTAGTTATAGATGAACCTTGCAAAATGTTGCCTACGTCCCCCATTGAAAAAGGGATCAAATCGTTAGAAGTTGATTACAAAAGAATTAAATATTTTCAAAAAGTTAGAGGAGAATATAAAATAGTCTTAATGTTTTTCTGATAAAATAGTTTATGATATCTTAATGTTTTCTGATGCTAATTTAACCTTGAGTAGTCTCTTTATCATTTATATAAATTTGAAGTCGACATTCTTTCTTTTTTCATTAAACTTTTATTTTTATCTTTAGCATCTTTTGTTTTTCTCTTTTTCTGCCGGCTTCAAATAAATGGATCAATTATAGAGGGCTTTAAATCCTTCTCCCACAAATTGGCCGTTAATAAGTAAATTGGCTGTTTAACAAAGGTTTATCAGGGCATCATTTGGGGTTCTTAATCTTCTTTTTTTTACTGATTAAAAAAAAAACTAAAAAACAAACAAATCGCAAACAGCTATCAACTAAAAACTTTTTCTATCAATTTGGACAGGGTTCATCAGTTTGGATTGCGGGTTATCCCCAAAAGAAGAGTCTCCTTACGTTGAGCTAGAAACTGGATTACAGTTTTCATCAGATTCAAGCTTCATCAAAAGTGGGAAAATTGGTAGAATTGATGCAAGTCTAGAGTCGAAGTACCCAAAATCACAGACAACGTTGAGATACTTTCCAGATGGAATGCGAAACTGTTACAATCTTAACGTGCATCAGGGGACAAATTATTTGATCAGAGTTATAAGCAACTATGGGAATTACGATGGTCATAACGCTTCTCCTAGATTTGATTTATACATAGGCCCTAACTTCTGGGTAACTATGGATCTGGAGAAGCACGTAAATCGTGATACATGGGAAGAGATTATTCACATAACAACGTCAAACTCATTGGACGTATGTCTTATTAAGACAGGCACATCCACGCCAATCATATCGGCCTTGGAACTAAGGTCTCTAGGGAATGAAACTTACATCACTGCATCAGGCTCCTTGAAGACGATACAGAGGTCATACCTAAGCGAATCAACGAAAGTTATACGGTAATGATATTTTGTTTTTTAATTTATTTCAATACGGCTGATAATGAATTAATCATGGATTGAACTCATGATGTAGAAGATCTATTTTCTCAATAAATACCACTAGACTAAAAAAACATATTTACAAAAACTGGCCGAAACCTATACATATTTTCAAAGGCCAGAAGTCTATACTTCTACAACTTCCTATCAGGGCCGGGCATATGCACGGTTGATGATACAAGTTTTTGGGTCAGCGCAGGTACCCAAGTGACTTCTATGATAGAGTATGGGTTCCATATTTTGAGCAGGAATGGAGGCAAATTTCCACAACTATCAAAGTGAACAACTCTAATGGTTATCTTGTGCCTCAGGATGCGCTCATGACCGCAGCAACACCTGCGAATGCTAGTGCGCGGTTAAGTTTTACCAAGGATCTTGAGTTCCCTAATGATAAAATTTACATGTACTTCCACTTCTCTGAGGTGGCCAACCAGACTAGAGAGTTCAGCATTTTGTGGAACGGAGAAGTAATTTATTCCCCTTTGAGCCCTCCATATCTAGAGGCCATCACTGTCTTCACGGTGACATCTTCTATTTGTGAAGTAGGGAAGTGCTTATTAGAGCTTGAAAGAACTCAGAACTCATCTCTCCCACCTCTACTTTCTGCCGTCGAATTTTTCTCAGTGATCAACTTTCCACAGTCTGAAACAAACAAAGATGATGGTACCATTTTTAATTATGGGGAGTATAGTTTACTTTTAATCACTATATTCATAAGAATCTTATATGCTACGACAAATTTGATGACAGTGATTGCTATCGAGAAAATCAAAGCCACACATGGATTGAGTAGAATCTCATGGCAAGGAGATCCATGTGTCCCTCAACAGTTTTTGTGGGACGGTCTAAGTTGCAACAACAAAAATGTGTTTACGCCACCAAGAATCACTTCCTTGTGAGAACAACCCTCATGAGATGACTTGTTAGAAAACTTATTATAACTACATTACATCTATTTTTTTTCTTATTCTTGTTTGGTCTTATAAACAGAAACTTGTCTTCAAGTGGGTTAACGGGAACCATAGCAAATGGAATTCAAAATCTTACCCATCTCCAAAAGTTGTAAGTATGGTCAAATAGTAAGAAGACGTGAGACGGACGAAAAATTCATATAATATATTTCTGTCGTTAACTTTTTTATATATATACATTAAAAAAAATTCAGGGATTTGTCAAATAACAATTTGACAGGAGCAGTGCCCGAATTTCTAGCTAACATGAAATCGTTGCTGCTCATGTAAGTTTCCCAACATGCTATGGTGTTTACATCATGGATTATGTTCACGTACGTAGAATGAATCTGTTTTTTTTTACAGAGACTTGAGGAAGAACAGATTGAATGGTTTAATTCCAAAGGCTCTGCGTGATCGAGAAAATAAAGGGCTGCAGTTACTGTAAGAGGGAAACACATACAAACACAAAATGCAGTCAAGATCTATTATTGCCTTGTAGTTGTAGTACAAGTCTTGTTTATTCCGACTACTAAAAGACCAATATACTCTTTAATTTTCGTAGAGTTGATGTAGAGGAGAAGAAATTTCCGGTGATGACTGTTGCTATATCTGCTTCTGCGGTTGTGGTCATAGCAGTAGTAGTAATTCTCTTTTTTGTTCTCAGAAAGAAAATGCTGTTAAGTCCAGGTATTTTTCAGAGACTCATCAATTAATCAGCAACTTATACACAAATTGTTGTTGTACTAAATATTCCCATATCACCAATGAGTATCACAGCAGCTAGTATATCCGAACATATGATCGAGACAAAACGAAGAAGGTTTACTTATACAGAAGTTCTGGAAATGACAAAAAATTTCCAAAGAGCTCTAGGGGAAGGAGGCTTTGGAGTTGTTTTTCATGGTAATCTTAATGATTCAGATCAAGTAGCGGTGAAAGTACTCTCGCAATCATCATCACAGGGCTATAAACACTTCAAGGCAGAGGTATAATATGCCAAAGAAACTTCCAACATTGAAAAATAAAATGATGGTCTATATTATATTCAGCATCATGTTAAACCAATGTGTCTTGTCATTCTAGGTCGAACTTCTTCTAAGAGTTCACCACGTAAATTTGGTGAGCCTTGTAGGTTATTGCGATGAAATTGACCATTTGGCTCTGATCTACGAATACATGCCTTGTGGAGACTTAAAAGATCATTTGTCAGGTAAAGGATTTATATATATCATCCAGCAGTTTCTTTCATGGTTATTAGAACATACAACTTGTACTATGACGACTCTGACAATCTAATACAGGAAAACAGGGTCACTCTGTTTTAAAATGGACTACCAGACTACGAATAGCTGTCGATGCTGCGCTAGGTTCGTGTTATCTCAAAACAGTTTCAGTTATTCACGTCACTATGGAGATAAATTATTCAAATACATATATGCGCGTATACATCGAATCTTAACATGCTAAAGCACTCCACATATAGTCTTTGTAACTGTGTCAAGAATGTTACACATTTATAAACTTACTGCGATTATGACGAATTTCCCATGGCAGCTGGGACGAAACCAATATTACATACTGTGGTTTCGGATTTGGGGGATTAGGGCTTCGGCCCGAACCTCCTAGTAATTCAAAAAAAAAAGAAGAATTTCCCATCGAGTTTTCAGTCATTGGAATTCTCACAGAAACTAATATGAGTGAGTCTTTTGCATAGGATTGGAGTACTTGCATTATGGATGCCGACCATCGATGGTGCATAGAGATGTCAAAAGTACAAATATATTGTTGGACGATCAATTCATGGCCAAAATTGCCGACTTTGGGCTTTCAAGATCGTTCCAAGTCGGTGGTGAATCTGAGATTTCCACGGTTGTTGCCGGAACTCCTGGTTATCTTGATCCTGAGTAAGTACCTTAGTTCTCTCCCTTGACATTATACATCATGTTTTAATTTATGTATGCATTTCATCTTCATTGTTCACATGAAGAGTCATAAATCATACACCATCTTGTCTTACAGATACTATAGAACAGGTCGGTTGGCTGAGATGAGCGATGTCTATAGTTTTGGAATTGTGTTACTAGAGATTATCACAAACCAGCATGTGATTGACCAAAACCGAGACAAGGCTCACATTACAGAATGGGTGGCATTTCTGCTAAATGGAGGAGATATTACTAAGATCGTTGATCCTAATCTCCATGGTGAATACAACTCTCGTTCAGTTTGGAGAGCTCTTGAATTGGCTATGTCATGCGCAAACTATTCTTCAGAAAAAAGACCAAACATGTCTCAGGTTATTATCGATTTAAAGGAGTGTATAGCTTCTGAAAACTCGATTAAAATTAAGAGCAACGAAACCGACTCTCTTGATTCTATCGAACAGAGCTCAAGCTTGGATGATGAAGCTTAAGTTACTCCATGTGTTATTTTTCTTTGATCAGAGGAGTGCTTAATTTATTTGTTTTTTGGACATAAAATAATGTAACAAATGTTTGATCTTGCATTGTTACTTTTCATATTCGTGTAATATTTCACGCTGAAATCAATAATGATTAAGGATACAGAAGTAAACAATCCCACTTGAAATTTGCCCGGGATGGTTTTGTGCATGATGATGTAGAGGACAAAGCTACGGGAAGACGGATGATATCAGAAAAATTTGGAGTATTTAGATTCACTACATCTGTGATTTTTAGTGGGGTTTATTGAACTAAAAATTTGAGAAAATTCAAAATTTGAGAAAATCCAAGGAAATATGAGATTTGAATAAATCATAAAAAAATTTGTTACAAGTTTTATTTGTTTTTGATTTTTTAGTATATGAATTTGGAGTCGTGCATTCCAGATATCTAGATTTCGGATATTTGTTGTGATATCCGCGGTATTTTGATTCGGATCCGGATATGTACAATACTAAAAATAATTTGAAAAATAAAAAATATTTTAAAAAGATAAAAAAATTTAAAAATAATATATAAATTAAATATATATACAAAATTTATTAATATATGTATGACATATAATATTATCAAAATTAAAATATATTATATATAAATATTATATATCAAATATAATTATTAATAAAATTATAAAATAAATATTTTAAAAATATGGATCCGTATCCAGATCTAGTTTAGATATATCCAAGATTTTATTATCTAGATTTGTATCCAGGCATCTCAGATATCTTATTTTCGAAACGGATCCGAAGCGAATTTCAAAATGGATCGGGATCCCAGAAGGGTTTTATTTAACAGCAAAAATAATAAGTGTCTGCACATTTCAACAACATTGTCTCCCCCAATGGAAGTTTAATCACACTTTGGTTCTTATTATCAACTAGTAATTCCCTATTTATAAAGCTAGTATATTTTTGGTAGAGTTTTCTTTAGCCTTCTTGTAGCCATAAGTTGTTTACAACTCACATATGAAAAATGTAGCAGCAAACGCAATATCAAGAAAGTAAAAGTTTTCTTCTATGTAAATAGCTTTCAAATCTTTATTTTTTTCTGCTAACAATTCCGAATGTAGAAAATAGAAGCATATTATATATATATGAAACCAACTACTTGCACCAAGGATATTGAAAAGTAGAAATTGACTTATAGTGCATTCATGTTTATTGATCCAAAAGTTTTAATTCTTGGGGACTCCGAGCCTTTGCCTGAAATCTTCTTCCATAAGAGGAAGGCCTTCACGGAGCTTCACCTTTGGTTCCCACCCCAACACTTCTTTAGCCTTTGTGATATCTGGCTTCCTCTGTCTTGGATCATCCGGTGTGTTCTCCACCATCTTTATCTCTATGCTCGGGTTTATCAGCTGCATCCATATCATTACCACATAAGAATCTAAAAGCACTTCACTCTTATCAAATTGAGAAAAAACTTGACTCTTACCTCCTTCACTGTCTCAGCTAGTTCCACCATCGTAAACTCACCTGGGATATTCAGGATTTAGACACAAACCATAAGTGAAACTATTGGGTCTAATGTAGGAGTGTTACCTGGGTTACCGATGTTGATGGGACCAGTTTCATCTCCTTCCATGAGGCGCATTAGTCCATCCACCATGTCAGATACATAACAGAAACTACGGGTCTGTGTCCCAGGTTTCTGAACAGTCAATGCCTCACCCCTATACATGAATAATCAAATCCAAATTATAGCTCGGGAAAGAAAAAGAAGAAAACTTGTTTGACGTATTAAGGAAAGGGTCTCACCTAAGTGCTTGGGCAATGAAGTTGCTTACGACACGCCCATCATCTATGTTCATGCGTGGACCATAAGTGTTGAAGATTCTGGCAATGCGGATTTCTACAGAGAACAAAGACAATGAGAGAATCCTGATGAAAGTACATGCAAGAGCCTCAGGAAAATACAACTGACCAATTCCATGTTGCCTATGGTAGTCAAACATCAAAGTCTCAGCTACACGCTTGCCTTCATCATAACAGCTCCTAACCCCTATTATTATCATAGCATCCACTTTGTAAGACAGTGAAGTGACACACATATAAACTAAGAGGTGATGAAGTGTATGAGCTTACCAATTGGGTTGACGTTTCCCCAATAGCTCTCAGGCTGGGGATGAATGAGAGGATCTCCATACACCTCCGAGGTTGAGGTAAGCAAAATCCTGTTCATAAGAAAAGAGTTATTTTAAGGCTGTGTAAAGAATCAAAGTGGGAGCTATATCTCAAACCTTGCTCCGACACGCTTGGCAAGACCAAGCATGTTGAGTGTGCCGATGACATTGGTCTTGATGGTCTTAACGGGGTTGTACTTGTAGAAAATGGGAGATGCAGGGCATGCTAGATGGTAAATCTGATCAACCTCAATCAACAGTGGCTCCGTCACATCTGTTAACAAAATACAAAATGTTATCTTCTGAAAATAATAGCAGCAACGAACAAGAGAGCAATTACCATGACGGATAAGCTCAAATCTGGGATGACCGATCCATTTCTTGAGGTTGTCCTTGGAACCAGTGAAGTAGTTATCAGCAACAATCACCTATAAGGATCAGTAGTTAGATCAAAGGACGGATAAAAAAGATTGATTGATGCCAAGAAAGAACCTCGTTTTTGTCGTTTTGCATGAGCTTATCAACAAGGTGAGAGCCAATGAATCCAGCTCCTCCTGAGATCAATATCCTCATATTCGACTACACACACACAAGTGACTCAATATGATGTAAACAAACTCAATAATTTGAGTAAATAGGATCACACCACATCACAAAGATAGATCAGAACACGTGTGATCAAGGCATGATGAAATTGATAAGGGGGCGTGAAGATAAGATTCTTTCTTTTTTGTGTATATAGGATCAATGATATATAGTACGAATTGAAACAAAAAAAAATCGAGAATTTTGATAAAAATTGTCACCTGAAAAAACTTGGAATTGCGGAGAGGTGAAGGCGAAGGTGGAGGCTTTGGGCTGCTTTGTTTGTCGCTTGTCGCCATTTCTGAGATCACGAAGAAATTAAACAGCAGAGAAATGAATATTTCGATTAGATTGAGAGAGAGAGAGATTACGAGATCCGATGAAACCCTAAACGGAGTTGGTGTGATGTGAAGAGTGCGAGGGATCTCTGTTTACTTATACTCCCGTCCAAGTGTCTACAAATGTTTTGAATATATTTCGGAAAATTTAAGATTTTTTTTTATTTTTAATAAAATTTAATAAAATAAATTATCATTTTTAAGTTTTGTCACCAAAATATCATTTAAAAAATATCAAAACAGTTTTTTTATTTAAATTTTTATTTATTTTTAAAATTTTAATTTTCACCTCTAAACTTCTATCTAACAATTCTAAATCATAAGAATATAAATATATATTTACACTTTTAATAAAATTTATTTGATTATTTTTTCTAAAATATTATTGTTGTGATAAAATTTTATTTAAGACTATTCTAAGATGATTCTCATTTTAAATACTATAAAATTAATAAAATTTAGGTGAGTTAGGATGAGACTTCAAAAACACGAAAATCGGATTTTATTAAATTGAAACTAATGTGTGGTTATCTACTTGATTATGGCACCATTTAACCAACCGGAGATCTTATGTGGCATTTCCTAACACATATTTTGCCTATATGATCTGGTTTTGAAAATGTTCAGTCTGTTATTGAAAATAATATTTTCAGACATTTCACACGTACTGAAATACATTTGATTTCTAGTTTTACTTGTCACAATTAATTTAGTTTAGTTTATATTCGATTCTAAATGGATTCAAATACTTTTTAGGTTTTTTTCTTTAATTGAAATTCTTTTAGCTTATTGATCTTTATTATCTGGTCAATTAACTTATTAAAAAAGTTAATTATAATTAATTTATTTATGAGTAATTTTATTGTTTTCTTTGTTTAATACACAATAATATCTAGGCCGCCTAGACCTTTAAATATTCGATTCAAATTCAGATCGGTTTTTATCGGATCCAAATCATCCAGTTCTTAAAGATTGGATCCATCACTGTAGTTGTACATTTCTTTTGATTTCTTGTTGGTTCCTCTAAATTTCTGTTGTGGGATACCTGACATCTTTCTATGTTTTTTTCCATTTTTTATTTACTCTCGGAGTTATCCTGAGTTACCGAAAGGTTGTCCGTTAGATTCTAAATATTTTATATCTATAGATAGTTGATATTTTTTAGTATAGTTTAGCTCGATTTGAGGTGTTTCTTTTATCCTTGTAAAACTTTAGCTGATACAATTACATTTATCTTAAATTTGGTAAAATAACCAAATAATTTATTAATAATTGCAACTAAATACTATTTAAGAATGTTACAAAAAAATGAAGATTGCCAGCAAAAAATAATTACACCTAAACCATAAATAAAAGTATAGAAAAATGAGCACATGTAATCTTAATCTTAAATATTCATGGACTTTGTATTTTACCTTTATTGGTGTTATGAGAAATCTTCATAGATATCATTAGTATGGATCAATATTTATCTGGTCGGGTCTTTCCAGATTATTTTTTTCAAATTAAATCTATTCAAATCAGATTTTAGGTAGATAAATTTAAATCTGTATATGTACCCGCATAATTCAACTTTGGTTTCAGCGCAGATGCTTTCGAATAAGTTTTAGTTCGGGAATCCTGGAAAATACCCAAGCCTAATGCCATTTTCCATAGCAACGATTGATTTTGATTGATGCATAATCAATCTTAATAAGTACTTAATTTCCAATAAGTGATTTTCAGTTTGTTTTGATGAAACTTTTCAAAACTAAGATAATATGCTCAAATTATACTTATTCTCTTATGAAAATAAAAATATCTCTGAGCAACAGGTTTGTCATCTTGATAGACAATCTTGCCAATGTGTTTGAGAGTTCTACAGCTCTGTTTTGCTACTTAGGCAAAACTGAAAATTTTGAGGTCTCATATCCATAGTAAGCCTGTATTTTGTGCTAGTGATTTTCCTTCATGCAGGATACATAATGCAATTACAAAAATGTTTTTATCCACACCGTAATTAACACACATTCTTTGAAGTCATTTGATCGATTTATTTCATTTTCGGAGTTTATTATGAACCAAATAATGATTAATTTAATTAAATATTGATAAGATCAAGTTTGTTAGATTACACATTATTGTATTTAGCACCCACCGTTAATTGAATTAAAAGGTGTAAGCTTTACGTCTTTTCCCCGAATTACAATAAAACAATTAAAAGGTGAAAGCTTTACGTCTTGCCCCAAATTAAAATAAAACAATTATGTCTTCTAGTCCATTTTCTTTTTCTTATAAATATATATCATTATAACGTTTTTAGACGTACATTACCCATTCTTGGACACAGCTTTTTTTACTACAAATGGTTGGCCGAGTCTATTTTTCTCCCAACGTTCGATAAACTGAGCCGTAAACCAGTAACCCTAAACGAAGACCAAAAACTAATTTGAACCGACTGATTCTTAGTATCCCTCCATACCATACCAAAGTTACTATGGCTGGTTTATTCACTAATGACTATATATATCAACGCATACCACAGTAACTATGTACACAAATGTCACATACGCAATTGTGATTATGGCTGGTTCTTACCTCCCGAACCTTAAAAGGGTCTGCTCTCGGCATCGAGGAATCCAGCTAGTAGTGCACCCAAGAGCCAAAGCATGAGTACGAACACTATTGCTGTTCGCAGCACTTGGTTACATACGTTTGGGCTCGGGTCGTCTACATAGGCTAAATCACGTGTCTGGATATCGTAACTCCAGCGGCTGGCCTCGATCTCCTCTGTCTCCCTCGAGCTTCCTCTCTTGCCTCTCGTGTGTGTTTGTGTTTGTGGTGGATCTTGTTCCCTTTGTTCGCTGAGATTTGAGCATCTTTTGCAGTTGCAGTCGCTGCCAAGGTACAAAGGAAGAGTCTGGAGATATTCAGAGAGGACACGGTGGAAGTTTTCTCCTTCAATTCTCAGTTTCTTGCGTGTGGTTGGTCTGAGAATCTGTGAAAGGGGAAGATACATTTAAGCAAATGAAAAGCAACGATCAATAGATCCAAGAACAAAAGACGAAGATAGCTCAGCTAAGATTTTTACTTGGATGAATGTCTGAGAAATGACTCGGACAACAGGAGGAAGGCGAATGATGAATAGGCAGCCAAGACGGTTAGGGAAGTGATCTTGAAGAACTGAAGAACATGATCTCAACATCTGCATCGGAATCCTCAGAGGAGATAATCCTTCACAATCCACTAGTACTGTAAGTTCTGAATTCTCGGGGTTTAGAAGATGCAAAACGCCGTGCTCTACCTGAGAAACTGAGAGAAAAACAAAAATAATCATGACTAAATGGATAACGTAGCAAAGACAGTACTGGAAGTTGCAGCAGAGCCACTAATGACGTACTGATTGCCTGAGCGAAACGAGGTCTTTCATGAGATGGCAACTTTAGGAAAGCAAGCCCCAAGCGAACAATGAGGCAAGGTCTTTGGTTCTTGTCATATCCATGCCAAAAGACTAAACTTGACCATGTCTCAAGTTCTTCTTCTGATAGGATTCTGTAAGTCTCCCTCCAATGGATAGTCTTTTTTATTGAAGATAGTAAGGATGTGAAGTCTCCATTTGACACCCTATAGAATCTATGAAGCTCATCCTCATTGAGTCTACATTTAACATGAGACTGAAAGATTATGATCTAATGCATAAGATTTAATGTTTAAACACAAAGAAGGGAGAACTACATATAACATTAAAATCTGACAGTACCTCTCTGGCAAGCTAAGTCTCTGCTTTTCCAGTTCTTCATAGAGTTGTACAAGCCAGTCTTGTGAAGTTACAGAATGTGGAGCCTCATCTTCAATTCTGCATTTACAGAAAATTTAAGATAAGTAGCAAGATGGATATATCTAAATAATACTCAGAAGACCTATGGAGGTTATTAATTTTAAGGGAATTACAAAGCTTCAAGAACTACAAATTCAAGTTGCACAGTCTAAGACTATTATAGTACAATCTGACAAGTAAGACTTTGACATCATGCACCTTATATCTGATGGAGACTGAGACATCTGCGGCTCAGACTGTGATTCTGTAGATGCATGAGAGGCAGTACCTCCCGGGGCTTCTTGCTTTACCTCTGACTGGTCTGTGAGAGCCTCAGCAATCGTGAGGACCAATAATGGCCGAGACAACATCTGCATAAAGATTATAAAATCAACTAAGAGCACCTAAGGTCTCTGCACATATGATTTGCGATGACAGCAATAGCATGATACATAACTACTCGTGACCAGGATTCCTCAAATTAGATTGTAACACTAATCAATCTGTTGCCACCATAGCATTTGTAAACTAAAAGCTTATGACCTAAAAGGATCACAACTAGTTTCATTCATCTTAGTTAGGTTGAGTAAATTTTGACAACACCAAAACTCGTGCAGCAATTGCTATGCGTTTGTAAAGCTGCATGCGTCATCAAAAGTTGGTCAAAAGATCAAACACGTAAAAAGCATGGTGCTAAGGGGAAACAGACAGTAGCAGACCTGCATTGCCTTGATCAACTCCTTGAAGGGAGCCCATCTCTGAATCCACTTAAGAGGAGGGTAACAGAGGCATTGCAAAGCCTGAAGAGTGTTCCACACATGAGGACACTTGGCCTTTGAAACTCTTCGAACAACTTCCAAAACAGCGACTTTGAGCAGAAAAACGGCTGCGTTTTGCACAACGCCACTGCTGAAACCACCACCATTACTTGGGAAAGAAACATGCTTACAAATCGTGTGGTGAACAGCTCTTGGGATAGAAGCTACTAAGCTTCTCTTGGGAAACTGTTTCCCAGAAGAAACAGATGCCATCATCACAGAGTCACCCATTAAAAACAATTCTCAGATGAGCAATTACGCCACCAAACAACAATAACTCAAACGAAGATCACACCAATTCCATCAACATCAATCTGCATAACAGATTTGCGATTAAAACGTTTCCCTAAACGGAAATAAAGAGCAAATCAGTAATCTAAAGCCGCAATTATGGAAATTCAACAACGATAAGCTATATTCCTCCTAATAAACTATGAGAATCAGCCAGAATCCATGAAAAATCAGAGAAAATAACAAAACGAATCACGAACAATCCTCTATGATCTTCAATAACCTCGGGACAATAGATTAGCTTGATGAATCGAAAACGCAGTTCAGAGCAAATCGGAGGATCAAATTCTCGGCGGCGATACGAGATTTCGTCTTCTCTCCCCAAAGAGACGAAACGAAATTTGGAAATAGAAAGAGGAACCACGGTAGTTGACACGTGTACTATCCCAACTATCTTGACAGCGATTGATTGTAAATCAACGGTCCAAGAGCGACAACGTCACGGGCCTAATAATTACGTAGGCCACAGTAAGACGCGAAAAATCACGCCATTTTTATTTATAATCGAAAAATGTGGAAACTGTACGAAATCTCTCACGAGAAAATTAGAACGGCGTGGAGTTTCATCTTCTGAACAAAACAATGAATGAATTTTTTAAAAGTACAGAAAAAACATAAACAAAGCTTTTTCATCACCAGAAAAACATAAGAATAATAAGTATAAATTTTATATGTGTTTCTTCGCTCACAACACATTTTTTTCGACCAAACACTTCATTCACGTTCTGGAAACGCGATATAAAAGATGCATGACGGGTTTATTACAAGTAGTGTTTGGACAGCTTTTTCAAATGAACTCCAGACAAGTTTGTTCACAACATTTCTTGAGACTTTCTGACACAACGGCTCACTTTCTTCTTGAATTCGTCTCGCTTCTCTCTCCATTCTTTCTGTAACAACAAGGAAAAAATGGTTCACCATCCCAAATGGTGAGAGATCAAAGCTAAACAATAGAAAAAAAAACACTCACAGCAGCTTCAACGTTTGCTGGAGATTCATCATTGGGACCAGAAAGCATAGATATGATACTCAACATGATACTCTCAACCTGAAAATCAAAATTATTTTTCTCACGCATCAAATCATAGTGACATGACTATACTGTTAGACCATTTTTTAAGAAACGTAACTGTGTGAACAGGCGTCCAACGCTCGCTTGCAAGCTCATATCCGCTTGGGTCATCACCAGGAGGATGTAGAATAGATATGCAAACACGGCCATCAGGAAATACTGAACAACATAAAATAAAAAAAAGGTTCAAACACAGGCAAGGAGATGCGTGGTTACATTCCCACAAAGAGGAAGACAGAACTAACCATTAGGATGCCATACATCTGAAGTAAACCGCACGGTGGGTGGGCTATTTGGGTAGTTTAATGGGAAAGACATAATGGCGTTGAAGAATCCTCCTTCACTGCATTTTTAGCAAGTTTATTACATAACTACGCTTGATGTTTTTTTTTTTAAATGAGTGAAGAGATAACCATCTACAAAAGAACACCAATCCTACTATTAACAAAGACAAAAATTTCACAAGGTGGTGGTGTAGTTGTAGACTTGTAGGCAGATTCTGCAAAGCCAAGTAATCCAGTTCGAAGACACCTCATTACACTTCACCCTTATGGTCATAGGGAGGTTTATCCGTAGGCTGCACCTACCCTTAGAGATTAGTGGTCTGGGCCTATAGGCCCGGGTAGCCCATGTAAATAAAAAAACCCAACAGACAGTCTGAAGTCATCGAATCTCAGCAACATGAGTGAATAGATAACTTCCGTACCACTAATCTAATGTCGTTCCAACAAATCGATCCGAATTTTGAATCAAGAAATTATATATATGAAAGCCAAATCTCAATGGATCAGAGAGAAAACGTACTAGAGAGTATCAGGAGGTCCGATAATGGTTACGCTCCATTCGAATATATTCTTATCATCCACCAAACCAGCAGAGAACCCATCAACGGGATGCTTACAAAGATCTGAACCAAAATCGAATTCAACAAACAGACAAGGAAAACAGATTTGTTTAGGGGGAGAAAGATTCGATGGTTACCTTTGAGTTGTTTCTGAAGAAGAAGACAAGCTTGTGAGGACATGTCGGATGATGATAAGAAATCGAGAGCTGGAGCTCTTAGTGATCTGAAAGAAGAATGTTACGGCAATTGAATTGAGCTTTCTATTGATAGACAGAAGAAGGTTCAAAAGATGGAAACCTTTGGATATTTTTTCTTTTTTTCATCAAGGGGAACACATGGAAGCCTATCAGCTTCGGACGTGTCTTGTCTACTCTAACCTATGAATTGGCGTTGTTATGGTCCATAAGGCATATGAAACACTTAGGCCCAGATTGGTTTGTGGGCTGCTGAAACTTTATATTATCTAGGGACAAAAATACTCGTTACTGTCGATTTTTTTACTTGTCTAAAGAAGGTATTTTGTTGTTATGGAAAATAAACAGTACTCATATAGAGAGAGAACTATGTTTTTTTCTTCATTTTTGTTCTTTAGAATATGCATTAACCTGGCAATAACCCACTCTCTATGCGGAGTAAAATATTTGTAAAAGAATATTTACTTTTTAAATAATAATAAAACTATTTAATTTTTATCAATTCAAATATAATACATATTTCTGAACTTTCAAAATTAAAATATGTATGTATTTTTATATGGTATATAGTCTATTTAAAACAGTATGAATATTCTCCTCCTTAAACGATTTCCGGTTTCTAGATCCTATTTTCATTATGCCTCTAGGTAAAATGGAAAACTTTTACTAAATGAAAATCTTTCCATATTTCAATATATGGAAGCATATAACCTAGATTTCGACGACAAGAACCTGTAAAAAGGACTCTTAAACCCTAGAGGAGGGGGATCGACGACTATACATCTTGACTTTAGCAGCTGACAACTTGAACTAGGGGTTTCGGACCTATACTTTGTATTTCCTGCTTTATTGATAAATAAAAAATTGCTTTTATCCACATTTCTTGCTTTTACTACCTTGATTTCTGTTTCGGTAGTATCACGAAGAACCTTGTTTTATTTTACTCAAACATTTTGGCACTATAAAAAGGGGATAACCAATAGCCGACATGCCGAGTGAGTAAGAATGAAAAGCCCATTAGACCCGCGTAGGCAGTTGGGGGCTTACAATATTTCCACCCTCTTTTACAATAATGCTTTAAAATCTAGATAAAAGTTCTTGTGGTTGATTTATTTTTATGGGGGATGGACAAACTAACCTCATAAGGATACAGCAGCAAAAGATGTACTTACAAATTATTTCACACAAGGAATTAGGAAATTGATGGGGCTTATGTTAAACCATGAAATAACCTTGCAAACCATTAATTTGAATTGTCTATACCCTAAATTTTTCTATGGAATCTACTTGTATTGAAAAAGATTTATGCCGTATCATAAAGTTTTGTATTCACATGAGAAATATTATTCAGTGGTGAATTATCTTAATACTATTGCAAAATATATATATTGCGAATAAGTGAGGAGAATCACCAACATCAGAAAATGAAAATTTAGTTATAATTCAGATGATGACCTATACGTTTCATGAATATACATTGTCACAGTTAAGATAGAGTACAGGAACCCAACTTGGATGCCAGAAGGTTCTTTGATATGTTATATGCAACTATAAATCTGTTATACAACGGCTGTGAAGAGGGACATCGGCTTTTATCAGTTTTAACTATGTTGAAGAGCATAAAGACAGATATTAATTTAACTGAGGAGTGATTTTTTGTGGAAAAAAAAAACATTTTGCTTGGTTTATCGTATTATATAAACTAGTATATGGTTGTGTTCAAAACAAAGAAAAACTAGTATATGGTCTTGCATGGTTTATTGTATTATAAAATAGATGCGTGTATAAACAATTGTACGTTCCAGACAATAAATATATACTCTTGGTATGTTGTTTTTGTCGCAAACGTTGAGCACAAAGGTCGAAGGATCATATCCATAATCCATCTGAGCGGATACAATAATATCATATGTGAAGATAATGATGGCCAACAGACGATAATGATGGCGACCAGACGATAATGAAGGCTAACAGATGGCAACATGACGTCCAGAAAAGGAAATGGACTATGTATTTACAATGATCATTTCTCTCTAGGTCTTGGACTAAAAAAACAACGTAAGGAACTATTTGAACCGAGTTTGGTTGAGTTCGTAGGAAAAATATAAAATTAATTGGTGAATCTATCACAAAGCTATTTTTTAGATTATAAATATGTTTGTCGGTATCAAAAGAGGAAATACACAGTAAAAAAAGTAACCGATGCTCAGAAAGCTCGTCGGGAGAGTACAAATCGACATGATGCAAAAGAGAAGTAAAACCCTAATTATAGCCGTCAAACGTGGTATCCTCCAAAATATCTCCCTTTCGTTTCCTTTTACCTTCATCTTTATACCACTGGTTGGATATCCTAGGTCGGTTCGTCCTAATGAACCTTCTTTTGTCGGACCAAACGAAAAGAGCGATGAAATACGCCTTCGAACCGAGCGTCCTTGGTTGTTCCAATAAGTCGACCATGAGTCGTTTCCGTCGACTAAAAGTAGTCTATAGCCGAGCCAAGTATTTTTAGCCTCAAACGAACCCAACAACTAAAATCTGATGGGCCAGACTAGTTATTTCGCGGGTCTAGTAGAAGATATAATCCACCTTCTACAGGAACCGATTGTTTTGGCCATGTTCTCGCGATTTGAGTAATCGTCCTATTGAAATTTTAAAATGTGGAGCACATGCAAGTTTGGAAATGATTTATGTATATATAAATATATGGCCGTGGCTGGCAACATGGGCAAAGAAATTTGGGAAAGTCTGGTCTCCATCTTAATTATCCTTACAATTTTCAATAGAGAGAGTGAAAAGAGATGGAGAATAAAAATCAGGAAGAGGCTTCGATCATCGAAGTTTCAACCCTTACTTGCATAGATCTCGCTAACTCTGATCTTCATCATGTAAGAATATTTTATATTCTATGTGACATATGTATCTATTGGTTTAATATAAAGTTCAAGTTCATATTAATGTTTTAATATATTCTAATATTAAAGACGATACCGTGATGGATCGGTTTCGAGTAATGAGTTAGAATATGGGTGTATTGATAACCCTCCTACTTTACCTTATGTTTATAAATGTCCTTAATCTCATGATTATATATATAAGGAAGTAATTACCATAAGATTAATATATAATATGAGTGTATGTTGTTGTACAGTTAAAAGAATGAAGAGTTGTGTTGGTTAATTTAAACCAACACATCCTTTGATTATTTATATAAGGATTTGTACATCATAATATGCACACACACACGTGAAGTCTCTTAAAAGACAAAATCACATACTAAAATAAAAGCTCATTAGAAGAGAGATTAAGGAAGATTTGGGATTTCTTTTCCATCAAAGAAATCACCAATAGGAAAAGGTTAAAGGGAAAAACATCAAAAGGTGGAATTGCATCCAAGCATGGATCAAGGTTAGTGTTTCTACCATCTTTAGAAATTTGTTAAGATTGAATTAATGCAAATCTAAATTAAGGTCTTGGTGTTAAAATAAATTAACAATTGGTATCAGAGCCAATCTAGATTTAACTAATTCACTGTAATTTTTTCTCATGGGTTCATGAACATACATGGTTTAATCCATTTTAAAGAGTGTTCATAATTCATATAACAATAAACGTAAGTTTCCGTATATTGTACATCATGGTAAAAATATGTATCGGTTAAGTACATCGGATCATGTCTGAGAACGAATGTTTAATTATATGGAACAAGCCACTGTTTTTTAAAAAAGAAAGTATAATTAAGTAACTATATTGATTATATTGATAAAAGTAAAATACCAATCATTAGAACGGTCAAAGTGGCATGACGAAATTGATATAGGATCAATTGTGTGTTGTCGTTGCAATGAATCAAGTGATGTTTCTTTATTATTATTAAGAACATGACACTGGTTTAGTGCGGTTATTGTCGTAATAGTAAAGAGTCACCATTACGTTTGCGACTTTGCGACAACGAAAATATAAACGCATAATATTATTTGTTTTAAAAGTGTCAATGTAAAATCTGGGTTTGGTGTCAATATGACAGTCACACATTATTAAGAGATTTTTGTGTACTGCTGTTACAAAAAGGAGTTAATTATTTTGCTTAATTAATTACGGCAACAAGAATTGCTGGTTGCGTGGCTTCATGAATATCAATGAATTCACAACCTTTTGAGTAAAATGATTGATTCATTGTGGTTTAAAATTCTGGATGTGCTTAACAGTTACAAGACAAATGCATGAAAGGAACTAAGCGTTATGTCTTTTCGGTTAAATGCATTTTCGTCTCATGTCCATATAGTTTAGGATGCATATATTAATAATATTTTTTTAGAAAATATTATTAATATATTAAAAAAAATAGATTTATAATATTTTATTAGTTTAAAATATTTATTTAAAATGCTTCCGCTGCATTTTAATAATAGGTAATTTGTGTTATAAAATATTAACACAATATAGAAATAATTATGTTATGGAATATTAACATAATATTAAGATAAATTTACCTATTAGTATTTTAATATTTATATAGTTTATAACATGTCAGTCACCAAAGTGGCCTTGTTATTTACTTATAAATATTAAATTAATAATAGTTTATAATTGATCAAGATCAAGGATGCTAAATGACATAAAAGTTTGATCGGTCAATTAATTTATTTATTTTATATTCTAGGAGATTACCCAAAGGTGAATCATTGAATATAATTAATAATAAGAAAAGAATTATTCATTTCTTACTATAGTCGATAGTATGTATGTCCAAAGATAACATATTTATTTGACTAGTGTTTGATTTGATTAATATTAAAGAATATATAATTAGCATCAATGATAGTACTTGTATTTAAATATTCCCAAAGGTTATTTAAAATACAAGTGTTAAAGTTTCTATTAGTCTGAATATACATTAAAGTCTCAAAGCACTAACGGGTAAACATGTATGAATGCTTGCAGCTTCATCAAATGTGTTTGCATCTGCTAACTCTGTGGTAAAATTTAATGGCCTCAACTATGGTGAGTGGTTCGAGCAAATCCAGTTTACACTGGGTGTAATGGCTTTGGACTCCGCCATACTAACTGATCAAGAACCGTCAGCTATTACGGCAGATAGCTCTGAATCTGAAAAGTCTCGTTATGAGAGATGGGAGCGATCTAACAGGCTGAGCTTGAACCTTATGAGGTTGACGATGGCAGAAAGTATTAAGCCATCAATGCCTAAGACAGAGAAAGCAAGGGAATTCATAGAGAAAATTAAGGAGTGTTCACAATCAGAATTGGCTGACAAGTCGATTGTAGGAAGTCTCATGAATGAGCTAACTACAAAGAAGTTTGACTGGTCTCAACCAATCCATGATCATGTGACGCACATGTCAAATCTGGCAGCAAAGTTAACGACCTTAGGAATGGAGGTACATGAGCAGTTATTGGTTCAATTCATCATGAACTCTCTACCTCTTGAATTTAGCCAGTTTCAGGTGAATTACAACACCATTAAGGATAAATGGAACTTTAAGGAATTAAAGGCTATGTTAATTCAAGAGGAGGGGAGATTAAGGAAGATGAAAAATCAAGTTGCTAACCTTGTAGGTCTTGGAAGTGCCAGTAGCAGCAAAAGAACGTCAAGTAGAAAAGACAAAAGGAATGTTAAGAACTTCGTGAAAGGACCTCAAAGTCAAATCCAGAAGGAAAAGAAGTGTTTCTTTTGTAAGCAAGTAGGACACTTTAAGAAGGATTGTCCTAAAAGGAAGGGTTGGTTCGACAAGAAAGGTAAACATTACAGCTTTGTTTGCTATGAAATGAATCTTGTCGAAGTTCCTAATAATACTTGGTGGTTAGATTCTGGTGCTAGTACTCATGTGTCTCATATTAAACAGGGATTCAGTTCGATCCAGCCCATAAGAGGACCTGAACAATATTTGTTCATGGGAAACAGGATGAAGGCACAAATAGAAGGAATTGGGACGTATAGATTGATCTTGGACACTGGAAGTCATGTGGATCTTGAAGGGTGTCTCTATGTACCTGAGTGTGCTAGAAATCTTGTTTCTGTTAGTAGGTTGGACAATTTAGGTTTTAGTATTAAGGTTGCACATGGTGTTTTCACATTGTACCGAAATGATTACTTTTATGGTAGTGGTGTTTTATTTGATTCACTTTATAAGTTCAACCTTGATGCAAAGTTTTCTGAATCCCTATTTAATGTTGAAAGTCGAGGCATTAAGCGTAGCGCAACTAATGAAAATTCAGCTTTCTTGTGGCATCAACGACTAGGTCACATTTCCAAAGAAAGAATTATGAGGTTGATAAAGAATGAAATTCTTCCTCAATTGGATTTCAGTGACCTAGATGTATGCATAGACTGCATTAAAGGAAAGCAGACGAAACATACTTTAAAGAAACCAGCCACAAGAAACACTCAGCTTCTTGAGTTAATACACACCGACATATGTGGCCCTTTCGATGCTCCTTCATGGAGTGGCGAAAAATATTTCATCACATTTATTGATGATTACTCACGGTATGGATATACCTATCTACTGCATGAAAAGTCTAAATCTGTGAATGTCCTAGAGATATTCATTGACGAGGTGGAAAGGCAGTTAGATAAAAAGGTGAAAGTAGTGAGATCTGACAGAGGTGGTGAATTTTATGGAAAATTCGATGAAAGTGGACAATGTCCTGGTCCATTTGCAAAATTACTTGAAAGTAGAGGCATTTGTGCACAATACACTATGCCTGGTACTCCTCAGCAGAATGGTGTAGCTGAGAGGCGGAATCGTACCTTGATAGAGATGGTTAGGAGCATGTTGAGTAATTGCTCTTTACCCCTCTCGTTGTGGATATATGCATTAAGAACTGCAACGTATGTACTTAACCGGGTTCCTAGTAAGGCAGTTCCTAAGACCCCTTATGAATTGTGGACGGGAAGGAAACCTAGCTTAAGACATCTACGTGTGTGGGGTTGTCCAGCAGAAGTAAGGCTATATAATCCACATGAGAAGAAACTTGATTCTAGGACAGTCAGTGGATTTTTCATTGGCTATCCTGAAAAATCAAAGGGGTATACATTTTATTGCCCTAACCATAGTACGAGAATAGTTGATTCGGGTAATGCTAGGTTCATTGAAAATGGTAAAACTAGTGGGAGTGGTGAACCGCGAAAGGTGGACATTTCTGAAGTTCAGGTTGAAGTTTCTTCACCTGTAGTTCCACCTGAGGTAGTTGTTCCTATTGTTGCATCTAAGTTTAATGACACAATAGAACAACATAATGGTGCTCCAGTTCCACCGTTGGAAAATACTATTGATGAACCTGTCATAATTCAAGAAGAGAATAGTGAACCACAAATACCTATAAGGCGATCTGGAAGAGAAAGAAGATCTGCCATTTCAAATGATTATGTGGTTTATACTATTGAAAATGAATGTGACTTAAGCATGGATGAAGATCCGATCTCATTCAAAATGGCCATGGAAAGTGACAATTCTAAAGAGTGGTTTGATGCTTCAAAACAAGAAATGAAATCTATGAGTGATAATCATGTATGGGACTTAGTAGAGTTGCCCGATGGTTTCAAAACCGTTGGTTGTAAATGGGTCTGTAAGACTAAACGCGACTCGAAAGGTAAAATTGAAAGACGCAAGTCTCGACTTGTTGCTAAAGGTTTCACTCAAAAAGATGGCATTGACTATAAAGAAACATTTTCTCCTGTTTCAAAGAAGGATTCTCTTAGAATTGTTTTGGCTTTGGTGGCTCATTATGATCTTGAGCTTCACCAGATGGATGTGAAAACCGCCTTTCTGAATGGAGATCTTGAGGAGGAAGTATATATGGACCAACCAGAAGGTTTTGTGGTAGCAGGAAAAGAAAATTTAGTGTGTAAGCTGAGAAAATCAATATATGGACTAAAACAAGCTTCTCGACAATGGTATATAAAGTTTAATGATATCATCACGTCATATGGTTTTGTAGAGATCATTGTTGATCGATGTATCTACATTAAAATCAGTGGGAGTAAGTTTGTGATTTTAGTCTTATATGTTGATGATATTTTGCTTGCTGCAAATGACATGGGTATGCTACATGATGTGAAGAAGTATCTCTCTAAGAACTTTGAAATGAAAGATATGGGTGAGGCATCTTATGTGATCGGGATAGAAATCTTTCGAGATAGATCACAAGGACTCTTAAGTTTGTCTCAGAAAGGATATATCAATAAGATCTTAACGAGATATAAAATGGAAAAGTGCTCTGCAGGAATAGCTCCAATTCAGAAGGGGGATAAGTTCAGTAAATTGCAATGTCCTAAGAATGAATTGGAGCGTAAAGAAATGGAAAGAATTCCCTATGCATCGGTGGTTGGGAGTTTGAACTACGTTCAAACATGTACTCGACCTGATATCAACTTTGCTGTTGGAATGTTGGGTCGATATCAAAGTAATCCCAGAATGGACCACTGGAAAGCTGCAAAGAAGGTTCTCAGGTACTTGCAAGGCACCAAAGAGCACATGCTTACATATAGGAGATCTGGTCAGCTGGAAGTTATCGGATATTCAGATTCAGACTATGCCGGATGTGTTGATAGCAGAAAATCAACATTTGGCTACTTGTTCCTATTAGCTGGGGGAGCAATATCATGGAAGAGTGGAAAGCAGTCTGTCATTGCTACTTCCACTATGGAGGCTGAATTTGTGGCATGCTTTGAGGCCACAATTCATGCATTATGGCTGCGGAATTTTATCTCAGGGCTTCGGATTGTCAACACTATAGCCAAGCCGCTGAGAATTTACTGTGATAATTCTGCAGCTGTCTTCTTTTCAAAGAACGACAAGTACTCGAAGGGTGCTAAGCACATGGAGTTAAAGTACTTGTCTGTTAAAGAAGAAGTTCAGAAACAAAGAGTGTCATTTGAGCACATAAGGACAGACATGATGGTAGCGGATCCACTAACTAAAGGTTTACCACCCAAGGCGTTCAATGGCCATGTAGAGCGTATGGGTATTATAGATAAGGCTTTGCTATTTTAGTTATGGATGCTCATTATGTATTTGACACTGAGAATTCACTTAAAGATTATGTTTCTGATTTATTAATTATGTTATCATTAAATTATGTGTATACACTTATGGTTTGTAGATAACATATGTTTGTTTTTGAGAAATAAAGGTTTTTCTCATATAAGGATTGATATAGAATTAAAATTGATTTGTGATACATGGAAGGGACTATGTCGTTTAATGACATACAACCGCCATGATTCGATCAATTTAAATTTTAGTAAAGATCAAGTGAACTTGATGTAAAGTGCACATTAAAGTTATTAAACCCTTAAGTCGACACAAAGGTCAAGTGGGAGAATGTAAGAATATTTTATATTCTATGTGACCTATGTATCTATTAGTTTAATATAAAGTTCAAGTTCATATTAATGTTTTAATATATTCTAATATTAAAGACGATACCGTGATGGATCGGTTTCGAGTAATGAGTTAGAATATGGGTGTATTGATAACCCTCCTACTTTACCTTATGTTTATAAATGTCCTTAATCTCATGATTATATATATAAGGAAGTAATTACCATAAGATTAATATATAATATGAGTGTATGTTGTTGTACAGTTAAAAGAATGAAGAGTTGTGTTGGTTAATTTAAACCAACACATCCTTTGATTATTTATATAAGGATTTGTACATCATAATATGCACACACACACGTGAAGTCTCTTAAAAGACAAAATCACATACTAAAATAAAAGCTCATTAGAAGAGAGATTAAGGAAGATTTGGGATTTCTTTTCCATCAAAGAAATCACCAATAGGAAAAGGTTAAAGGGAAAAACATCAAAAGGTGGAATTGCATCCAAGCATGGATCAAGGTTAGTGTTTCTACCATCTTTAGAAATTTGTTAAGATTGAATTAATGCAAATCTAGATTAAGGTCTTGGTGTTAAAATAAATTAACACATCAATCAGCTGTTTTGCTTAAGCAGGTATTTTTGTTTTTTTTGCTTCAAATATGTTAACATTCTGATCATTTATAACTTATGTCGAAAACATTGATACGTTAATATTGGTCAAGGCATGTTTGGATAGTGGATTTTTCTATGTCATAAATCATGGTATAAGCGAGGAGTTGAACGACCAGGCTTTCGAGCAGAGCAAGAAGTTATTCGCCCTTCCTTTGGAAGAGAAGATGAAAGTTTTGAGAAACGAAAAGTTTCGAGGCTATTCACCACTCTGTGATCAACTCTTAGATCCTCAAAATCAAGTTCGAGGTTTGTCTGATCAGCTTTCACTTGCTTTCAGGACCGTGCTGCTCAAGCACATGCTTGGAGCCAATATATTTATGAATAGTTTAGGAGCCAATTTGACAAGAATCATTGTTGGTTCAGTGGATTAGTATGTTGATTCATTGGTCAAAGTCATGTGTTTAAACTACCATAATATCATTTTTGAGACCCAATTTTTTTCTTTATTTTTAACTTCTAAAAGTCAGTCACGGTGCTTACTTTGTCTAAAATTATTGTTGAAGTTTCTCACTTATTTATAACTTCATGGGTTTTTTAGGGGATTACAAAGAGGGTTTTACCATTGGAACTGAAGGCCCCAAAGATAGCTCCCAGTGTGAGAAGCCATTATATAGCCCCAACATTTGGCCTAACCCTGGTTAGTTCTTGTCATATACTTGTTTGTTATTTGGATGATGCTTTTATTCTTTTAACTCTGAAGTTTTGTTAGATGTTTTGCCCGGATGGCGGGAGACTATGGAGAAATATTATCAAGAAGCATTGTAAGTCTCATGTTTGTTTCTTTTCTTTAGATTTTTAAATAATAGGTGTTTTTTTTTGTTAATTCCTAGTGATAAATAATAGGCCAATGAATGTGACATCTCTCTCCCTTATAAAGTATAATTTCATTTACCATTCTGGAATTTCATAGGCTACTTCAGTTTCTTAATTGAGTAAGCATGTTATTTCACTATTTTGATTTATTCCTCCTTGTAAATATGGCTATATATATACTGTGTGTAATAGATTACTCATGAAAATAAATTAAGTTTTAGTAAATACTTCCTCTTTTCATTAAGATGTATATTTTTTTTTAAAAAAGTTGTTTCAAAAATATATATTTTTATATTTTAAATTCATATTTATAAAATAATAATGATTAATTGTAAACTTCAGAAAAATAATTACGTTTATTAAATTTTTATTGGTTTAGAATTATAAAATTAGATAATCACATAAAATTATGCAATTATAGCTGAAATTTAATATGTTTTATTGTGCGAACATTTTAAAACATATTTCATTTTAAAACAGATGAAGTCTTTGATATTCCAAAGTCCAACATCATGTCAATATTTGTGAATATACATCTTAAAATCAATTCACAATAAATAATTAAATAATGAAAAAGTGGACGATTCAGTGATTCTTAAAATATACCAGTTGACTTGTATTCTTTATGTGGACCTCTTAATGGAGAAATTTTTCAAACGGTATTAGTTTTAATGAGCCATTTTGCATGATCAGGAGGGTTTGTAAGTCTATTGTGAGAATAATGGCTTTGGCACTGGACTTGGATGTGAATTACTTTGATACACCTGAGATGCTGGGAAATCCAATTGCAGATATGATCTTGTTTCGCTATGAAGGTGATACGTTCTCTAATCACATTAGCTTTGTATGTCAGTGCTATCTATACTCACCCTCTTTAATTAACTTCTTTATTTTCCTTATACCCTTTCAGGGGTGTCTGATCCCTCAAGAGGAATATATGCATGTGGAGCACATTGTGATTTTGGAATGTTGTCACTCTTAGCAACTGATGATGTAATGGGACTTCAGGTATGGTAAAGTTTTTGATAGTCTCATATAATTTCTAATGATGAGACCGGTCAAGTTATGAAAACTTGCTAGTATATATGTAACTGTAGATATGCAAGGATAAAGACTTGAAGCCTCAAAAATGGGAATATGTACCACCGATTAAAGGGTAAAATAATGAGATATCTTTTATTTTTTGAGGTCCATGCTACATGACTCCCATCATCATTTTTTCTATTCCATTATCTTATCTTTTTGTTTTGACAGAGATATGATTTTTGTTCTTCTACAGAGCCTATATTGTGAATCTTGGTAATTTGTTAGAGCGTTGGAGTAACGGCTTTTTCAAGTAATATATATTTTTAGCTTAATTTTCTGAAGGTTTTTGGTCAACACTTTATCATATATTCTTATATCATACAGATCGACATTGCATCGGGTACTTGGGAATGGGCAGGACCGATATTCAGTAAGTCACATGCTAACATTTAATTGATGATTGATGTTTCTTCAAGATCTTGTTTTTACTGAACATGATCGTAAATGAAATGGGATAATTTTGTACAACACTTTTTATTTAATAAAAGTCAAAGTGTTCCCATGGCAGATTCCATTCTTCGTAAAACCGAGCCACGACTGTATAATAGAGTGTCTTCCTACCTGCCAATCCGAAAATAACCAACCCAAGTAAAGACTTCACCTTGTTTACATTGCGACCTTTTACTGCATTTCAGTGTCTTATTGGTTGTTTTTTAATGTATAGATATCCAGCGATCAAATGCTCAACGTACCTGTCTCAACACTACAAAGCCGCACATGCGCACCACAAACAGACCTAGGCGAAGTTTATCGTCCACACCAATGATTCCCACTATATAGATTATTTCGTTTTCTTGTTGGGTTTGTTTCTGAAAAATCTTTTGTGTTTAGCTTTCACACCAGGTTAATACCTAATCAACGGGGACCTATTGGATTAATAAAGAACTCTGCTTGTTGTTCCAATTTATAAAATACTTCCTTCGTTTCGAAAAGATCAATGTTTTAAAAAAAATTGTTTTAAAAAAAATCATTTCAAAAAATATATTTTTTATATTTTCAATGTACTAATTAATGTAAACTATAAACTTTAAAGTGTTTATTACAATTTTATTGTTTAAAAAGTTTAGGGAATAGTTAACAACAAACTAAATTTTATATATTTTCTTAATAACTGTGATAATTCTAAAACATAATTCTTACCGAAACAGAGAGGAAATACATAATAAAGAAACGATAACCTTGGTCATCAAAGGCCTTATTTCCTTTTCGTTAATTAAGGTGGTTTTGCTTGGCAATCTGGGTTCAATGTGTTGGCCAAAGAGACTTGGCCATTACCCAAAAAAAAGACTTGGCCAATCCTAGTTTAAACAAATGCATGTGTATTATAGACTGAAGAAAGAAATTCTCAATAATTTAATTGAATTAGTGTTGGAGATGGATTACATCCCTCCTCAAGGCCATCAGGTGAAAAGTCAGCCTAAAAAACTGGAGCATCAGGAAAAGCGTGTAAGCCGACAGCGAGTAAGGGACGACGGCTTGGCTCTAAGCCGATAGGGAGCTGGTCGTACGAACTAAACATCTGTAACACGATGTGAGCTCAGCGTCGCGAGCTGTCGAAGCCGAGTCCGTTTTAGCCCGCGTCGAGTTGTTGGTCGGCCCACGAAAAAGCCCGGCCCATCGAGAAGCAAATCATGAGCTATGGCGAACATGACTCAAGAGGAATTATAAAATAGAGAAAAGGACGCAGTAAAGGAGGGAGTTTTTTGGATCTAAGAAAACAAAACATTGTAAACTCAAAGAAATCCTTTGTTAATCATTAATCAAAAAAACAAGTCAATTTTAAGTCATAAAACGTCTTCACAACAAACCCACAAATCGAACTAGATCTTTATCAAACTCACCGACCTGATCTAACAATTACGATGTGTTCCAAATTAGCAAACTATTGGTCCGAGCCCTATTCTAATTAAATTCCCATTTCTTGTATTAAAACCAATAAAGGGTGGTGGAATTGATTACAAACATTTCAAGTGTTACAATGATACAAGTTGACGTGTAAGTATGCATATTTGCTTTTCTCTCCTCAGGACCGGATTGCTCCGTCCTTGCAGAGGTAACACACCATAAAGTTAAAACATGTCGGACAAGGAGGCCATTTGCTGCTTTTTGCCGTCTACAATGGATCCTACCTTCGAAGGAAGACCAAGTAGGAGAGTAGAAAAGAAAAGAGGGATAGTGACCAAAGCAAAAACAACTCTTCTTTTTAAGTATCAGCAGGTTCTGTGGTGGATGCTGAATGTGTTGGTTCAGCTTCTTCTTTGTTTTGTGCCTGAGGTGCCGTTTCCTTATGCTGTTCAGCTAGACGGCTTATACGTTCAAGCAATTGAGCTGCTTTTCTTTTCCCTCTATCCGTCCCGTTCCCGGCTAAATCTATCAATGGACCCATAAGGCCAAGTTTCTGTGCTTCGACCAGATGTTGTGGGTCGCCAGAACATAGGTGGACTAGAACCGCAGCTGCGTTCTCTCTGTTTCTAGGAGATCCAGTTCTGATAAACTCCACTAGACTTGGGACTGCGTCGGATGATCCTATGATTGCTTTCCCTTCGGGATGGCTTGAGAGAATTGCTAGAATCGCAAGCGCCTCATCGACCATTCCGCTTCCTGGCTCTGTTAAGAGTCTAGTCAACGTGGGAATAACTCCTGCGCGTATGGCCTTTCCTTTGTTTCCTTGATATATGCAGAGGTTGAAAAGTGCAGTTGCCGCGTCTTTCTTGCCTCTTTGTGTACCTTCATTAAGCAGTACAACGAGCGGCGGGATTGCTCCCAAGGCACCAATAGTCACTTTGTTCTCGTCAATCACGGAAAGACTGAAAAGTGTAGCTGCTGCATTCTCTCTAGCTTCCATGCTTCCTTTCTTGAGCACTTGAACTATACCAGGGATAGCTCCAGCAGAGACAATGGCTCCTTTGTTGTTCTCACATATGGATAGGTTTAGAAGAGCTGTTACCGAATGCTCTTGGATACGAGAATCAGGAGTTGCGAGGAGGCCCACGAGAAGAGGTATGGCTCCAGCTTCGGCTATGGCCACACGGTTGTCTGCATTTCGTTTTGCAAGGAGGCGGATTTCTCCAGCTGCAGATCGTTGGTCCTCAGGGTTTCCGTAAGCCAGTCTCCACATAAGATCTTCGATCTTGTTTGCTTCTGCTGGGGACGAAAAGGACGATACTTTCCTGGGCCTTAAACTGCTAGGAGGTTTTGGAGGCTCAATATCATTAGCCTCACACCACTGAGCTATCAGACTGCGGAGAACATAGTTCGGTGTAAGGGTTGTGCTTGTCAGCGCCTGCTGTGTTTTTGGACATGTCGAATGCCCAGCTTCTATCCACTTCTCAATGCAGGTGCGTTCATAGGTCTGTATACAAAGGAGAACAAGTTTCTCAATCTGAAGAGAGCATACAACATAAATAAATTTGAAGAATCTGCAACTTTACCTGTCCTGTTGAAACAATAACTGGATCTCTCATCATTTCCAGAGATATTGGACAGCGGAAATCATCAGGAATCACCGGTATCTTCTGACTCGCAGCAGTAGAAGTTTGTCCATTGCTACTTGAGTTTACCCCAACATTCTGGTCCTCGCTGTTGTCAGTCTCCATCTGCACAAAATTCTTTATCAGCTTCAGTACCATTGCCATCTCCTCAATGCTTTCACCAGCATCTCCACCGCTCGAAGCAACCATTTCGTGCAGAGCCACTGATTCTTGAGCTAGGTCAGGAATCTCCATCAGATGTAACTTCTTAGCAACCCGCTGGAGAGTAGGCTGGTAGTCATCCAAATCATTGCTTTTGATGCACAGTGACTGAAGATCTTCATATAGTTCATCGTCTGATGCATCTACTCTTCCTTTAGCTCGCCGAAACTGGCTGAGAACCAATTCAACCTGCAAAAACAAACAAAACTTCATCAAAATGGGCCTATATCCGTTGAAGATCATATCCTCTGTTATAGTACTTACCTGTTCTCTAACTTCATCCGAGATGTCAAGATCCTCATATGGAATCTTGCTCAAAGATTGCTCTAATTGAACTGACAACTCCAGCAATTTACTTGTCACTTGTTCCCTCTCCATGACCTGTAAACAGAACAAGATCTCTCAAATCAATCTCCGGCTTTACAATCGAACGTGATAAGATCAGATACGTCAAGTCACATAGCAGCTAAATCACCAAATCTAACATCTAAGTCTGATTCGTTCTCACTCAAACTACACAACGAGGACGAGCTCATTCGATCGATCAGCTTCTACGTTCTCAGCACAGATCTAATCAAGTAAAATACCAATTAAATCGAAGAAAGACGACGAACCAGATAGATCTTGCTCCCTTGGCTGCAGAATCTGAGATAATCCTTAGCCGAGGAAATCGCTTCTTTCAACGAGACCAACGTCTTCAACGTATCTTCATCGATCGGCTCGTTACTCTCTCTAATCTCCTCGAACATCGGAATAAGCAGCTTCAGCCTCCTCGCAAGGTTACTGCATAGCTTCTTCACCGTCGTACGGTACTCGGAAACGGAGGAAATCTCGTTCACTACATCGATTAAGCTCTGCGCAACAGCGCGTTTCTCTTCCTCCATCGATTTATACGGATCCGATTTCGATCTGGCGCGCAGGAGATTTCGGATTTTCTACAGGGAAGGAGGAAAATGTTATCCCCTTCGAGGCTCCAGGTAGTGAGATTCAGCTCGAAACAAAGAAGGGAACCAAGTGCGAAAGAGAGAGAGAGATGGTGTGAGAACTTGAGGACTTTTCTCTCCACAACGGCGTTGGCTTATTATCATCGGCTCATGAGTCGTGAGCAAGTTGTGACATTTTTTCTCGGCTTAACCACTAAACCGGAGTATTGGTAAACTCAATCACGAAGCCATTAGTTTCGGACCGGGCCGGTTTTAATTTTTTAATTATTTTTCCATGATATGTTTTTTTTTGGCGACTTCCGTGATATGCTTAGAGTATGATTGGTAAACAAGAGGTATTGAGAGTAAATTAAATGAATGAAGAGAGATAAATTTGAATGCCATATGGTTGCTTAACCTTAATGTTAAAATTTTAAAATGTTAATTATGTATGACACACAATACCCAGAAGGAAAACTAGAATGTGTCATACTATCCAAAAGGAAAACTAGAATAGAAATTAGTATTACAAACATGAAAATTTTGAAAAAAAAAAATTTTAGTTACTAAAGTGTTTTCATGATAGGCATTTTTGGTAAACAACTAATGCTACAACTTAGAATTTGAAAAAAACCTAATTTCCATAAATTATGTGGTTTCCAGAAAAATCACAAAATAATAAAATTTATAATAGTATTAGTTGCCACTTTGAAATACTATAACACACATGATAACAAAACTTTAACATGATGAAGAAATAGAAAATAGTTTCAAAGAAACAATTTTGATAAATAATGTCTGTATACGTTTGTGGAAGGATGATTATCTTTCTTTATGCTGATATATATATATATATATAGATAGATAGAATGCACATGTAAATTATAAATTTCTTATAACTGTATAAGTTCAAAATATGTTATTAAGTAAATAATATCTAATTGATTGCTTAGGTTGTCTATTTTGTTTTCTGGTCTGTTAAGTTTTCAGTTTGTAATTTATATTCCTTCCATTTCAAGAATATATATTTAAAATTTTTACACATATTAGTAAAATATATTAAAATTTAGTTATAATATATTATTGTTATGTTTAATTAATTTTATAACTTTTAACCAATAGAAATTTATTAAACATAATTACTTTGTTAAAATTTATATTTTTGCATTTTTTAATAAAACTGAATTTCAATGTAAAAATGTATTTTAAAAACACATTTTAAAAGAAAAAAAAAAGAGCATAGTTTTCTGGAATAGAGCAAGTAGTATTTAAAAAAAACATTAAACTTATCTACGTGGAAATTTAATCACATGAAAATGAAAATGCTTGCCGCCAGAATAGTCTACGGTGGCCAATCAGAGCGATTTAGAAGCAGCTCACATGCCTTAAATCGAGCAGGCTTATATGGCTCGGCTACTAATAATTTGTGGCCACTGGATTTATTGATTACAATCGCAGCATTAGCTCAGTCAACGGTGGAAATGCAGACTCGTATTAGGCAATGATGATTCTTAAGTAAAAGTTAGAGCAATAGAGAAATTGTGTGCCGTTTTTCTGCTTGTTTAGCTGGAAAAAACCTATAGTTTTCGAAGTCTGCTTCCAGTTTTCACCTTCAAAATTCGAACCACGTGCCATTTAGGTGTTCAGACTCTTGTTTTGTCAACTCATAAGTCAATTGGGTTAGAAATTCGTCAACTCGTAATAATTGTGAAAATAAATGTTCGATGAGATCAAAAGGAAAAAAGATCATAGTAGTATTTTTGTTTGAACTTTTCTTAACATGTTTGTACATAAAAAGGAAAAAAGAATACATGCTTCTTGATATCAGGTAAGGTATTAAACTAGTATATTACATGCTGTAATGTTTGTTGATTTACAGAAATCTATATAAAAGAAGCGTGATTACCTCTAAAGGGGAATCTCGTTGGTAGATAAGTGCATCTATCAACATGACAACATGAATGAATGCTCGCTTTGATTGGGGGTCTAAAAGTTCAATTGTACTGAAAAGTCAATATTCAATCTCAAAATTCTCCCAATGTCTCTAATCTATATACCAAAAAGTCAATTATCTTGATTGGGATTCATTCACCATAATACCATATATTCAGTCAATCAAAGTAGATAAATCTTCCTCTACTAAAGGAATCAACTATATTAGGTATGAATTTGTATTGTCAGGGCACAAAAATTACCCAAAAAGTAAAAAAAGAATGATTGAATGCTATGATATTTTTTTTTATGTTTTAAAATTAAATAAGTAATGATCACAATACATAACATAGTTAATCATTTGTAACAAAAGTTGACAAAAACACATGTAACAAAAATTCCAGTAAATGAACAATAAATAAACTCGTGATGTTGACTAAAAAGATCAAATAGAATTAAAAGCTAATTAAAATAGAAATATAAGAATCAATAAAATCAAGATACTGATAATATATATATATATATATATATATATATATATATATATATATATATATAGTTGTTTTTTCCTTGCACTTTGTATTCATGGATGATTTTGTATCAACTTTTTAATATTGTTTTATTTATTTTTTATGTATGATCTGATTTTTTTTCTATCTACCTTTTATTCATAGAAATTAAAATGGATTAAAATATATGCATGTATGTATACTAATCTAATAGGAGCATTTTATAATAACCAATATTTAATTGAGAACAGTTTTAAAATATTTTATTTTGTGCAAATGGTATTAGATGATCAAAACCAGAAGTAATAAAATGTTAGATTAGTGACATACTTTAAACTAGTAAAAAGGGAGACTTTGCTCCAAATTAGGTGGAAATGCCGAAATATGTAAAACTAAAGCGAAGTGTAACATTTTCAATATATACAGTATCTTGAGAAATACAAAATCACGAACAAAACATAAAGTAACATTTATTACAATAAAGTTGACTTGTGTCTCTCCATATAAAGCCACATCACCAAGAAAACATGGGGCATTTTTCGCCACGTGTCACTTCAAAATTTCCACAATCGATTGATTTTGTAACTTATATGAGCTGTCATATGATATGATTTAGTAAGTGGGCTTCTGTTTTAATCTGAGAAAGCCCAATTTAGATTAGAGTTTGTTCCACTTTGGAGCTGGAGTTGGAGAGACAGAAGCCGTGGTTTTTCACATCTCACCGATTCATGAGGTTCGTCCTTGTAACGTTTTCTTTTATCGTCACTTGAAAACATTAATCCAACCATTAAGGTCTTCACCACTCTGCCCACTATCTCGGTTTAATTATTAACATAAACGAGAAACTTATGGTCTTCAGCTCGGGATCTCCATCCAACTGATGAATTTCACGAAAAGGAACTCATTCCTGCAAATAGGCAAGTTTCTCTGCGTTATTGTCATCACTGCAGCATACTAGAAATTTCTTTTTGCCTAAAATCATAGTAATCCACTAGGTTTTGTCTTCTGAACTGAAGACTTGCGTTCTCCACATCGTGTTGTCACTAGGCTTAGTTGTTTCTGGGAGGCGCGTACTGTCAAGAAAGGTGGGTGATCTTATGCGTCGCCATGCTACTCCTTGATGAGAAGGTCGATCCTGTTATGATTACTGCATTATGTTATTTTCTCCTAAACTTTATATACTCAAAATGTTACTGAATCGTTTTCATCTTCTCATCCACCAATCGAACACTTTCAAACATCTACCATCGACTTAAGGTAGCTGGTAAGTTCACTTTGATTCATTACCTAATGTAGCTTCTTCAATAGCTAATGTTGCTTTGTTTAGTGGGAGTTGATATTCATACTGATCTTGGTCTGAATTGATGAGCATTCTGTCATTAACTCCTTTGATTTGTGGTTTTATTTAGTTAACGTCAATGTCACGAAAGATAGGGCGGTAAATCTTCACTAAGGATATGGATTCATTGAGCTCTGAACTATGAAGCAAGGAAGATGATTACTAGGTAAGTTCTGCTCCTTTTCTTCTTTGAAAAAGTTCTAGACTTCTTTTGTTGGCTCAAATGGTAACGTCTTCTCTGCAGCAATTAAGGTTCTTAACATGATTAAGCTCCATGCGAAGTCTATATGCTTTAACAAGGTCTCGTCTTTGTTTCTGGAGCATTTATTAAGCAATCTATCTTTTGTTTAATGTGAAATTTTCACACAACTATAACTCTTGCAGATGGCTCTTGTGAGTTTTGATTTGCCGTTCTTAGGAATTTTGCTAACATTTAGTTTCTTGGATTGAAATTGTATTAGCGTCTCAAGATAATAAGAGCTTGGATGTTGGTGCTAACCTTTTCATTGGAAACCTTGACCATGTTAGGTATATCTCTTGGTGGTAATTTTACTCTAAAATATTGGTACATCAACTACAATAGCTGATCAGGTTCGGTTTTTACAGGATGTGGATGAAAAGACTTTAATTTGTATGATACGTTTAGCGCATTGGGTGGGATCGCTTCTAATCCTGAAGTAGAATCTTTGTTTTTGTTGATGTATTATCTGTAATCTATGAGTAATATGTCATTTGTTGTGTGAAAAAGAATGGCTGTATGTATATGAGTAATATTCTCTTGGTTTTTCATTTCAGATCATGCGAGATCCTGATACCATGAACTCACGTGGTTTCAGTTTCATCAGCTATGGTTCCTTTGAAGCATTTCATGCTGCTATTGAGGTAATTCTATTTATTTTTAGGTTCTTTCGTGGTTATCACTTCTAATAACATGGCTACCAGAAAGTCCCAAACTCCCAATATGTTTCACATAAATAGCTGGCCGGACAATATTTCAGTAATTGTTAAATAACAGTCTCTTAAGCTTACAAGAAAGACACCAAAGGCGAGCACCAACAACTCAGTAATCATATGTGCAACCTCTACAATGTTTAAATGCATTGGTCTTCCAAAATCAAACCTGAATATTCACAACGTCTAAATACACCTCTATGCAGGAATCTATGGTCCTTACTGTGTATGACAGGCTCACAATTCATTGTTTACATGTATTATAACTATTTTATTGTATACCACAATTAAAAATTCTGAGTTTGTCTCTTGCAGTGATGAAACCAAAGAGAAAATGAGAGCTTCAATGAAACAAATTTGGGCTGTAAGGTTAATATCCAAGCGATTAAAGGAGAAGCTCGCTTCAGTGTGATACAGAACAATACTGAATCTGCAATGGAAGGAGGAAGTGACGAAGTAAAACTTAATTGGGACACTATGAAAAAGCAAAACAAAAGATTTTATCTGACAAGCTTAAATTGGCTGAACTGAATTAATTTTATCTTCTACCCCACTCGATACTTGATAAGAGCAGAAAAAGCCGCACATGCCAAGGCATAGAAGATGAGGAGAGTTGTAAAAAGAAAGAAAGAACATCAAGAGAGAGACCAAATAAAAGGAAGGACTAGAAAACCAAAACAGAACAAGGAGAATGCAACCATGTTCTAAACTGAAGAAGAGACTCACAAAGGTAAAATACTATTCATTGGGCGCCTCAGACAATGCAAGAAACTAACTCGATGATTCTTTGGTTTTGTATATTTATCTTGTCAGATTCACAAGAAGAAAACAAGTCTGGGTAAAATCGCTATTGGAAAAAGGATATGTGGTTTCAGTTGCAGCCAAGCTGGAGAAACTAGAATTGTAACTGATAAGGAAAGAGTGAGAAGAGGATAAATTTCACTTGATGATCTGATCTAAGCTGCCGAGAACCAACGAGGAAATGGTTTTCCATCAAGATTTGGTATTTTTACCCTTGAATGAATAGATTATGATTATCTCTTTTCAACTCATAGCTTATAGAGTTGTCCTTTTAATGATGAAAGACTTAAATATATTGATACACAAACCAATTCTTAACAGAATATGGTTGCTTTAACTCATGCAGAAGTTATTAAACTAACTCTCAGTCTCTCACTCAAACCAGAGTGACGACTGACGAAGGTGCTCCTACACATGAATACCCAAGGAGGTTAAGCTACTTAACAATGGTATTGGTCCGTACTGGGCGGGGTAAAGCTTCTGCTGCATCCCACCACACTGACCTTGATTGGTATCCATCGTTCTGCTGGTATTTTCCAGATTCATGTCCGTTGGTGAAGCTCTGCGGTAGTTCTTGCCATGTTCGGCGGTGGTGGACCCTTGCATTAATCCTAAACTTGTGGGAGGTAACACTGCCTCTCGCTTATATATAGCGGTTGACAATATGTAGAAATTGTATCCATATTCCTGCCTTTTTTAATCCCTATGGTTAGTCTCATGAATATGACATCTAGCATATCTGACTTTTTTTTGGTAGGCCATTTTTTCTCATCGCAACATGCGAGACACATTTTTAGTATGAAAAAGATATTATGGCAAGTCAACATCTGTACATTAAGTTAATGTCTTAGAAAATTATTTAATTAATAAAACCTTACGTCTAAATGGTTACTGGTAAATAAAAAACTCACCGTAGGTTAGGTGGCCACAAAATCGTGGCCAAAGGTGGTTCCAGTGGTGTTCATAAAATTGAAAATGTTACAGTTGTTGAGCTTTAAGCATTCGTTCTCAACTCCCTCCGTAGGTTAAAAACAAATCTACACGCTCTCACATACTTTCATGATGCACACGTTGTAAACATGCCTAATCTTGTTGTCATATAGTCAACTGAGTTCCTATGAACTTAGAAAGTCGAGCACATGAAAACTATGAATGGATAGTGCTACATTTCATGCTTCATTAGAAATATTATTATAAATGGAACAATCTAAAGTCGAGGTCTAAAACTTTCAATATAAACAACAATGTAAACAAACTCAAACCAAAAATTATGCAGCACATTATATATATAACCCGCGCGAAGCGCGGGCATACCACTAGTTTTCAATATATACACTATCTTGAGAAATACAAAATCACGAACAATACATAAAATTATAATAATTATGGAAAAAAATCAGTTCTACCAAAAGGTTAATACTATTTTTTAAATTTACCACTAATAAATAACTATTTTTGAAAATATCCGACTTATTTAACAATAAACTCTAAACAATAATCACTAAATTGTGTGAGATATCAAACAAAGTCCCACATTGGAAGTTTAGACAAGAATTGTCTAATATATAAAGAGAAGTCCACCTCTAATTAGTACGAGACCTTTTGGGAATGAATCCAAAAAGTAAATCCATGCGAGCTTGCTAGTAGGCCCAAAGTGGACAATATCGTACTAATCGGATAATAAAGAGTTGGACATGGGCTTTCACAAACCCAACAATTGGTATCAGAGAGATTTGACGACAATTTGCAAGAAGACCAAAATACCCTTAAAGTAAGAATGAGACCCTTCAAGTTAAGTTGGAAGAGGAGGTTTGTGGCAGAACTAGTCAGAAGATCATGGAACCTGTGATGTTGTGGGAAAAACATTCTGAAAGGAAACTCTGTGATTACTGGTATAAGATAAGATGGTGCCAAAGATGAATCGCTAAAGGAGAAACACACGAGATGAGTGTGGTCCTTAGTTTGAGGAGGAGAATGTGAGATATCAAACAAAGTCTCACATTGGAAGTTAAGACAAGAATTGTCTAATATATAAAGAGAAGTTCACCTCTAATTAGTACGAGGTTTTTTGGGAAGGAATCCAAAAAGTAAATCCATGCGGACTTTCTAAAGTGTAGGTCCAAAGTGGACAATATCGTACTAATCGGATAATAAAGAGTTGGACATGGACTCACACATACCCAACAAATTGTAAATCTAAATACTAATATTTTTTTATTAAAATTATTTTTGAAATATATTTAATTATAATATTTTTAGCAATTTCTTGATAATCATTAGGTTAATGGATTGGCAAAAGTCAAAGGTGAAGTGCAGGACCTAAACTATAAATGGCCCAATGCCACCCGATTCTTCCGTAAAAACAGAGCTTGAAACCATATTTTTCTGTCAAGACCCTAAAATAGATGGAGACGTGTCATTACAGGCTGAGATATTGGCCTAAGTAACCAAACTAACGGCTTAGATCCGTTCATGGTCAAACGATATTTAAGGGCCATGTTCCTTCAGCTTTCCAGAAATTTTGAAAACCCCATTTCAAAATCGCCCGTTTCAGAGTTTGTCTACGTCAATTCATCAGGTTAATCTTTTTTTTTTTTTTTTAATTTAGTCTTGATCTGATCGTCAATACCGGTCGTAGATTGATTTTTTTCAGGAATCATCATGCAGTGTGTTGATTTTTTGAGATCTTTTTGACGAGTGTTTTTGGTATAGGCTAATGTGTTGGTTATGAGAATGTGGTGTTTTTTTTAAGTCTGATTAATTCATTTTAACTTGTAACCTTGAGATGTTTAATACTTTCATGTTTTGTCTCTTCTGTTCATGTGATTAGCTTAGATATTCTGAAATATGGCGGATGGTGAAGATATTCAGCCGCTCGTTTGCGATAACGGGACCGGAATGGTCAAGGTAATAAAAAAAACAAGATTCGAATGTTTTACTATATGCCATAAAGTTGAAAGTGAATCAACTTTTAGCTTTCCTGTAGGCCGGTTTTGCAGGTGATGATGCTCCAAGAGCTGTGTTCCCAAGTATCGTTGGCCGTCCACGTCACACGGGAGTGATGGTTGGAATGGGACAAAAGGATGCTTACGTTGGAGACGAGGCTCAATCCAAACGTGGTATCTTGACTCTCAAGTATCCGATCGAGCATGGTATTGTCAACAACTGGGATGACATGGAGAAGATTTGGCATCACACTTTCTACAACGAGCTACGTGTTGCCCCTGAAGAGCACCCGGTTCTGCTAACCGAAGCCCCGCTTAACCCGAAGGCTAATCGTGAGAAGATGACTCAGATCATGTTTGAGACGTTCAACGCTCCTGCTATGTATGTTGCCATTCAAGCCGTTCTATCCCTCTATGCCAGTGGCCGTACTACTGGTCAGTACTCTCATAAGCAATAACCCTTTTGTTTCTTTCTTGAACATGACTCTGCCTAATTTGTTTTTGCGTTTCTCTGTGAGTTCGGTTCGGTTTGGTTTATTGAGTATAAAAATATTGTTACAATTTGATTTTAAATAATATGTTCGATTTGGTTCGGTTTGTTAGTTATTTATGTCTAGCTATAATTTTTCTATTGATTGCTCTTCTTTTGCTTTTTATTTTTGGTTAGGTATTGTTTTGGACTCTGGAGATGGTGTGAGCCACACGGTTCCAATCTACGAGGGTTATGCTCTACCACACGCAATCCTGCGTCTGGACCTTGCAGGTCGTGATCTAACCGACTACCTCATGAAAATTCTGACGGAGCGTGGTTACTCCTTCACCACAACCGCTGAGCGTGAAATCGTTAGAGACATGAAGGAGAAACTCTCTTACATTGCCTTGGACTACGAGCAAGAGCTCGAGACTTCCAACACCAGCTCCTCGGTCGAGAAGAGCTTTGAGCTGCCAGACGGTCAAGTGATAACCATCGGTGCAGAGCGTTTCCGGTGCCCTGAAGTCCTCTTCCAGCCATCGATGATCGGGATGGAAAATCCAGGAATCCATGAAACTACTTACAACTCAATCATGAAATGTGATGTGGATATCAGGAAGGATCTTTACGGTAACATTGTGCTTAGTGGTGGAACCACAATGTTCGGTGGGATTGGTGATAGGATGAGTAAAGAGATCACCGCTTTGGCTCCGAGCAGTATGAAGATCAAAGTGGTGGCTCCACCTGAAAGGAAGTACAGTGTCTGGATTGGTGGCTCCATCTTAGCTTCCCTCAGCACTTTCCAGCAGGTAATTTACATACAAATCTTACATCATAGTATATTATTAGTGTTTATGTGTATAATGTATGATAAATTGTTACACATATGTGTTTCAAATCTGCAGATGTGGATTGCAAAGGCTGAGTATGACGAATCTGGACCGTCCATCGTCCACAGAAAGTGCTTCTGATCACAATCACCAAGTGATACAAGTGCGGTACAATGCTGATATCATCTTTTTTTTCACCCTGAAGCCAGTTGCCATCATTACTTGCCTCTCTTCTCAATGTGTTTCTGCTATTCTTCTTCCTCATTAATTATCACTATATAATTTTGCTTTTGAAGTAAATAAAGTTAAAAACATATACAGAGTGTTTATTATTTATATTTGTATACATATTGGTATAATCTTCTTCTCAGTTTTCTCTGTCTCTGCTGTTCTACCCAGTGCCCACCTAGCCATCAGTTTACTCAAGATTTTCATGAGATTCGATAAATTCTTCTACTCAAAGTAAGATAAGAATAGAAAATAAGCTTAATAATAAAAAGTAAGATAGAATTAAAATCATATAAACACCTCATTTGCTAGTGTGAATTACTTGTTTCATAATTGATTACGCAACTTGCTAAAACAATTTAAAAATTAAGGATGAGTTCATAGGAATAACAACAGATTATCTGACGTGTTTTAGGAATTTAGATCAATTTTAGTTAACTTCAATAATCTTTCACCTTCTATAAACATGTTGAATACTAGTGTGAATTACTTGTTTCATCATTGATTACGCAACTTGCTTAAATAATTTAAAAATTGAGGATGAGTTCATAGGAATAACAACAGATTATCTGACGTATTTTGGGAATTTAGATTTATTTTAGTTAACTTCAATAATCTTTCACCTTCTACAAACATTTTGAAGACAAGTACTATACTAGAATCTGGAAACCAAACTATATTCACCATTTGAATGATAAAAGGATATTGCAGATCGGAAAATGAAGAAAATATTAATTAAACAGAAAAAATGTGAGAACATCTGAGACCGAACACAAGATAAGAATAGACTCTGTCTCTAGTTATAGTCTATGAGAGTCACTTAAAATAATGGAACAGACTAAATATTTGATAAAAACTTATCGATTATCTAATAAATCTATCATGTGGAAAGGAAAGATATAAATAATAATCTAAGCCAAAAACAACACTTCATGATTCAAATGGTCATAGACTCATAAGTAATAAGGTCCATGCTTCAAAGGGTCTTTTCAGATTTTGGAATCTTTGTTGTTGATTCTTGTGGCTTCATCTTTGAAAGGAAGTTGGAAAGACCATTGGTTAATGCAGATGTTGTGTTCAAGGTAGCTCTCAGCAAGCTAACAGCCTGAAACAAGGATGAACTCAAAATAAAATCCAATAATATGATTTTCTCAAAAAAAAGAAAGAAAAATAAATAAAAGAAGATTCAAAAGAATACCTCTGTTTTGCTAATGTTAATCACTTGCTCATCGATATCACTGATGTTCATCTGCAACTTGCTTAGTAAAGAGATTGTTGATGATGTGCTCATTGGTGTGATCAACAGATCATCTGAGACTATAAAATTTGTTTCTCCCTTTACAAATCCAACCCCACCATAACTTGTTTTGTCTATATGCATTGGAGTGAACTTCACAATCCTTTCACCATTAGAAAGCATATCTTTTTTAATCTTTCTGAAAAACTTGCAACGTGAACTTTGATATCCAGAGGGGGGGGGACCAAACATTCATATGAAGTTCTTTCCTGAATGACAATATCAAGCAGTTGAACCCTGAACTTATAATAACAAGGAAGAACACATTTGGAAACTGTTGCTTCTTTTGGCTTCTCAAAGCTCAAATGTTTCACGCTTCTGCAAAGATTTCCAACACAGCCCATATTCACATTATCAAAAGAAAGTTCCCAAGCAAACTCAAGAGGTATTGCAAGAAACGTGAATAGAAGATCAATGAAGTCTTCTCTGCACTCAACATAAAGAATCTTCATGTCTGTCTTCCTAACGTAAACTTTAACAGTTATTAATTTATCTGCATCTCCTGCAACAACAGTTTCTTGTACCATTGGTGTCAACACTTTGCGCTTCTTTGCCACACAATGTTTCTTCAGGAACGTATCTGTCAAAGGAACTTGAGAAGTGAACAAACAACCTAGCAAAGTCAGCACCTGCATTTTAAGACAATATATAACTTAGAATAAAAATATGTAGAAAGGTATAATTAATAAAATTTAAAGTACCTCTTCAGAACCAACGTCAATGACCATTTCTTGCAACTTATCAAAACCAGCATAGCCAAGATCATTAAGGACATTCAGGACAAGACCCATCGAGTTCAGTGACACTTTCAGATCATCAGTGATGATGAATGACGTTCTGCAGCTAGGGAATACTCCATCAGGTTCATCTCCTTCTTGAACCTGAATCTCACGGTTCATCCCCGTTCCACAGTAACGACAACTTGAGGCACTAGTATTGCTGTATACCTTACAACAAGACTCACTGGACGTAAAATACGGGCAGATAAAGAACCTAGTCGCCTCGGTGTCATCTATGTTCAGCTTTAGCTTCCTGGAATGACTCTCCTTGACACTACGTGGATTCAACAACAGATTCTTACAAGCCTGTGACTCAAAGTGATCAACGCTCATGTCTGAAACACTTTTGTAAAGCTTGTGAAAACAACCAACAACTGGAGATTGAGGAGTTTGATGCTTCTCCAGCAACCTGACAATGGTACCCATAGGAAGTGTAAGGAGACTACACAGTACGTCAACAAAATCTTTCCCAGCTTCAGCCAAAACAACTCTGTTTTTCTCCTCATCAATGAGAAGCCTCAGACTAAACTTGGGTTTCGCAGCAGAATTTGCCATCAGGAAAAAAAAGTGAAAGTTGGAAGAGAAATAAAAGGGAAAAGAAACAGTATGGTGGATTATGTATCAAGTTTTGAATGTGACATTATCTTTGGGTTATACCTCTATATATATCGAGAGGGTTTCAGATAATCTGATACTCAATTACCATGAAGAGTCACTGAACCACACAGCCCTAGAAACCTCTGCGTATTCCCATGAAAGTATGAATGTGAATACATGTCCCAAGGCTAAGTGTGTATATTTCCCAAAAGAAAGTCAAGTGTCGTTACAGATTCTAATTAACTCCCGAGGAAATGTATCTTGTTTTGAAGAGTTGTGGTTGATAGAATTAAATCAAGTTGTCGTGTCTAGCGAAAAGTTCAATGATTCACCTCTTGCATACTCATTAACCGAGTAACTAATGATCCTTTTTCCGTTTCTAATTAGGTCTGAACATATTAACCAGAACCAAAAGAACCAAACCAAATGGAACTAAACCAATTAAAAAGTACCTACCGAATAATATAAATTATTGTTCTAAAATTCTGTTTAGCGGCGCTTAGAAGCCTACTTAATCGGTAAATCAGAGATGAATAAAACGACTTTTTCAAACCAATTTAAAAAAAACCCGATATAAACGTTCAAAAAATCGGTCTAGATATCCATCTAAACAATAATTTTCTATAAGGCGCGTAATTACCGCCTACTAATTTTTAAAACATTGATATAAATACATAACTTCAATAATTAGTGAAATTATCTAATTAGTTTGATTCTATTCAACGATAAAAAGTTCAACCGTTGTAAAATCAAACATAGGAAGAAAGAAAAAGTTCAACCGTTGTTTTTCGGGTTTTTAGTAATTAAACTCTCCAACTAAAGATGAATCGTAAAATAAACCCTCAACTAAAAATCCTTTGAAATAAACCCTCAACTTTAGTTCCGTTAACGTATGTTACCTTCCGTCCAAAATTCTGTCACGGAGGGTGACATATGTTAACAGTTTATAAGTTGAGGGTTTATAATCATGAAAACTTAGTTGAGGGGTTTTCTTACGATTCAAAAATAGTTGAGGGTTTTTATCATTAAAACACATTAAATATTTTAAAAGTTTTATTATCATTTATGCATTGTTTAAAATTGATTTATATTCCTTTAAAACTAATTTATAAATCTTTATATATTATTTTATCAATTTTATAACCAATTTATAAAGATTCATAAGTATTTTGATATTTTTATAAATAATTAATAAGTACCGGTACGAATATTGTATGGGTTGGAGCTAAAAAAATTTCTTGGGCCTATAAATTAATAAAATTCATAGAAAACACGGGAATAAAAAATTAAAGCAGATAGAAATGTGCGAACTGACCATCTCTACATTGTTAATAAACATCCAATTTTTTTTATTCTTATGTATTTTATTAATTTATAGGCCCAAAAAAATTTTAGCTTCCAACCCATACAATATTCGGAACGGCACTAAGCCTTATTAATAATTTGCAAGAATATTAAAATATTTATGAATTGGTTATAAAATTGATAAAATAATGAATAAATATTTATAAATTAGTTTAAAAGACTTATAAATCAATTTTAAACAATGCATAAAAGATAATAAAACTTTTAAAATATTTAATGTGTTTTAGTGATAAAAACCCTCAACTATTTTTGAATCGTAAGAAAACCCTTCAACTAAGTTTTCAGAATTATAAACCATCAACTTATAAACCGTTAACATATGTCACCCTCCATGACGGAATTTTAGACGGACGGTGATATACGTTAACGGAACTAAAGTTGAGGGTTTATTTCGTATGATTTTTAGTTGAGGGTTTATTTTACGATTCATCTTTAGTTGGAGGGTTTAATTACTAAAAACCCTTGTTTTTCAGAATGAAGTTTTTTTGTGTGTGTGCAATGTAGATATCATTAAAATTTTAAAATGAAATAGAAGGTGTTACAAATTGCAAAAACAAAACGCTAACTTTTTCTTTTTGTAACATAATCAAATAGAATTGATATTCCAACGACATCTCAACTTGATAACATTGACATAAATTATAACGAATAAAAAAACTTGAAAACACTAAGCAGAAATGAAATCATAAGAAAATCGAAAGGAGAAAAGCTATGAGGCGGACCAAAGAGAAACCAATAAAGTAAAGTTTCATCCGAGAACATCTATATTATTAAAACTGAAATATTTTTTGGTAATATTTAGAAATATAGATAACACTATAATTGAAAATTGTTTGGAGACAAAGATAGCAGTACAAAAAGAATATTTATTTTTATTTACAAATTTAGTCTTTGTATTTACAATAAATCAAGTATTTCACTTTTGTATATTTTTTTATTTACAGATTTTAACACTACATTTAAAATAAATTTACATTAAATAATTACAATTCTAAAGTTTATCTAACTAAATCGATATTCATATATTGACCATTAAATTTTTTAGCATGTTGTTTAATTGTAAAATAAAATTAATAAAAAATAACATGTTAATATATATAGTACAATTACATCAAATTGCTTATAAATTTTTAATATAATATTATGTATAAATAAAAAACTATTATCAAACATCTATATTATAATATAATATATTATATTCTATATGTAAATTTCAAAACATAATAACTATACATGAGATTTTTTATAAACTAACAGTTTGTGAGTTTACGTTCAATATAAGTTAAAACAAACATCCGCGCGGAGGCGCAGATCAAATTCCAGTACAAGCTTATTCTTGGAGGTTAGGAGAGGGTCACACAGACCGTCCTCAGAATCTTCAAAACAATGCTCATCAAAGCCATCCTAAATCCATAACTAAGATAGGACAATACTAAATAAAGAAGTCTACTACCTATGGTTCACTCTACTAAGATCATTTTTCCAACGTCGACTACCCTAAAACCGAATCACATAGCTAAGAAGCCTTACGACCTCCTCTAGACACAAAGTAACCGTAGAGTAACTCTAACCTTAGGAGAAAAGAACATCAAAAAAAGTTTGAGGGATTTGTTTGGGGGGGGGACCCTTCAAATTTTATTTTAGATAATGAATAGATCAATGGGAAAAAAATTCAAATATTTTTTTTGATGTTTTTGTCAAATTTTTTTTTTAAGAAAAATAACCAAAAAACATTTTTTATTTCAAAACTTTTAATATATATTTTTTATTTTATTTTAAACTTCATCTCCAAAACTTCACCGTATTACTTTAAACCCTAAATTTAGATAAATTAACTCGAGAGTTATAAATGTATGTTTATACATTTTAATAAAATCTATTTTGTTTATTTTATTCTTTTAAATCTATTCACAAAAACATTTTTAGACATTCCTCTAGATATGTGTTCAAAAAAAAAAAAAAAAAGACATTCCTCTAGATTAATTGTTGGGCATCATCTTAATCAAAAGTTGTAAGTGGTAAGAGATTGGGCTTGGCCCAACATCTGTATTGCCCTTTCGGGCCTCTCATTAATAAAATGAAAAGCCTCCACAGAAAAAATATTCACTCCTCTCTCGACACCACCGTTCGATTCGATCGACCTGCTGCTAACGGAACCGTACACTGCATTGCTCCGGGATGTCGAACGGCACGGATCAATCGCAACCACCGGCGGAAAAGACTGATCTTCCGATGGAGTCGAAGCCGAAGAAGCGTGCGTCTCCGGGGGATAACTGGGCGCCTCCTCCAGGTTGGACAACCGAAGAAAAGGTTCGAACCTCCGGTACCAAAGCTGGTCTGGTTGATAAGGTGAAAATCTCCACTCCTTGATCGAAAATTTGCAGATTAGCCTCCTCGATTTTTAGTTTTGTTTGTTGCTTAGTGCTTAGAATTGGAATATAAAACTACTTAGATTCGTCTAGTTAAATTGGATTGTTTAGTGAATCGTTTCCTGAATGATATTGCTAAGAATAACACAGATTTGGTATTTTTTTTAACTTTTGAGTTTATACTTTATTGAATACAGTATTGTTTAAGGTGTAATGTTATACATTTAGAAAAATTAGTGTAGTCTATTTTTATCATAAATTTATGATATTTTTTAAAATAGTTATTTATTAATGGTAAATTTGAAAAGTGATCGAACTTATGGTAGAACTGAATTTTTTTCTCGTTAATTTGATGATAATGCTATTTCTGAAAGATGCTGATGTTGTAATGGAGATGCTTTCTATTTTCATTCTTTGGTAAATATAGTTCTACTACGAACCAGTTACGAATCGTAAGTTCCGGTCAAGGACCGAAGTGATGTACTACTTGGAACACGGAACTCCTAAAAAGAAAAACAAGAAAGCTGTTAACAATGGTGACACCAAATCACAAGTGAGCTCATAGACATTTCTCTTTTTTTCTTTATGAGGACTTCACCGTTTGTGTCTTATATATTACCTCACTTTTTTTTTAATTGCAGCGTTCTGAAGACCGAGGAAGCTATAAGCTGCTGACGCAATCCAACAAAAAGGCTAACGAGCAGCCATCCCAACCTCCAAAGCCATTGGACTTTGATTTTCTGAATGTCCCGGAGAAGGTCATTTGGACAGGGAGAAACGGTTCTGAAGAGGCTTGGTGTCCTTTCATTGGGGACTACAAGATTCAAGAATCTGTCAGCCAAGATTGGGACAGAGCCTTCACTCTTGTCACTTCAAATGGAAATATGTCGGTTTAGAAGATTGGTGCAGCAAACTGATCATCAAGTGTAATAACTTGCTCTAGAGAACTATATTTGCTTAGTATTTACTGATCTTGGCTTTGGATTTTCCATTCATTTGACTAAAGCGTGCAATGCAGGTCTCATGTGATTGTTTAGTAACCCTTTAATTTCGGTTGTAATCTAAGTATTTTCTTAAGGCTATATATATGTTAGATGTATAGCCTTTGCGTTGTTGAACGTTCTTTATAAGCCTTTTGAGAGAATCCCTGAGTAACTAGTTGGTTATGAAATCTAACGTTTGATGCATGGGCTTGGCCGAGGCTTTGTTACTTCTCTTCTCAGTTATTTCTGCTTTGAAATGTGAATTGGAGGACGTTAGTGATGTGTGCAAAGACATTGTGGCAGAAATCTATAACTATGCAGGAAGATTGATAATACTCTTCGTTGAATGACAAACAAGAAGCGTTTGTAGTCCAACGGTTAGGATAATTGCCTTCCAAGCAATAGACCCGGGTTCGACTCCCGGCAGACGCATTGTTTTTTACAAAAACACTATCAAAGCGTTGCTTGATTGGCTCGTCATTGTATTGTACTGCCTCCCCAAAACAAAGCTTATGTAAAACTTGTGCATGTGTCCCTCTATATTAGTGGAATTGGTGAAGTGTATCTGTCTCACGGTTGGGTATGAAGTTTAGACATCTTTTGATCGAGTTTAGCTTCCGTTTGTCAGATCTAGCTTCGCTTAGGTGATTTTTGTTGTGTTTTTCAAACTGAAATCGAAGCAGAACTTCAAGACTTTTGTTATCATTATTCGATTTGGTTTGAAGTTCAATAAAGTTAATCTTTGAAGAGAGCCTTTGGCTTCAAATCTATTCCAATCTTTTCTTTAATTCACGTTTTGACAAAGGTAATATTGTGCTAGCTTAACACCGTCGATCTTAAGTGGAGCGGGTAAAAAGATCTCCGGTCGGTGGTTTATCGGAGACGGCGGCACGCTCCTTGTAACGAGAAGAAGAAGGTTGACGAGGAGAGATGATGGTGTACGAGCAGATGTTATAGTGTTTGGTGTTGGTGTTTGGTGACAAGTTCACGTAAAGAAGAAGAAGAGTTGAATTGAAGGGACCACAGAGAAGCTCACGGTGGTGCAAGTCCTTAGCGACTGAGTTTGCCGTTTTTTCATGAAGGACGCGTGTCCAATTGCATGTCTCGGGGAGCAAGAATAGCCTACACATGGATAATTAAATCGACTGGCCTTAGAAATGAGCTTTATGTTAATCTATATATTTTCTTAAATTTTGGCTTTGATTGTAATTAAACACCAAATATAGCCTATTTGGACATTAATTAATCAAAAGTTTGGTCGATAAAAAAAATCACAACCACACATGAGTAAATGACATAAAGAGTGGAAGAATGTAGACAACAAGTCTCCATTTTTAAAACATAATAATCTACTTTTTGTATTAAGCTAAGATATCAACTATGGAAAGTTCATACTAATTTATAAAAGAAGTGTAATAGTATAGCTAAACTATATCTATGAATATTCAATGAGATCTAAAACATAGTTTCATATTCACATAATCACAAGATCAAATGTAGTGAAAAACCTTCAAAGTCGAATTATTGAGCTTTCCAAAATCCATCTAACAATAAACTACCATCGGGTGGTTTAAAAACACAACACATAAGAAACATAATAATAAGAGAAGAGACAAAACACAAAACATAATAATCTTATATTTAATAAATTAAAATCGGGTCTTCGCTTGGACTTTGACCGTTCAAGAATTCATAAAATTTATTTTAATAGTAAGAGAGGAGACAAAGTAAATTTGTTGAACCAAAAGAAAAAGAATGGAAGTTAGGTTTGGCGTCCACGTTCACGTGAAACCTATCTCTGTCCAATCCTTGATCAGAAGATTTTATTTATCTATCATTCAATATTCATTTGGACTGTTCTCTCAAATATATATTTTTTTAATATCTTTAAGCTTTACTCATCAAAATAATTAAAATAACTGTTTTTATTTTAAAACTTTGAATATATATTTTTTTCTAAGTTTAAACTTTATCTCTCAAACTCTGCTTCATAATTCTAAACCCTAAATTTATATTATGTAACCTCAGGAATATAACTGTATATTTACAATTTTCAATAAAATTTATTTTGATCACTTATCTATTTGAGTGTTATTTTTGTAACAATTTTTAGAATTGATTTAGGGTATTTTCTTTCATTTTTGGGGTCAAATATTTAGGTATTCTATTATACAAAGACACCAATTATAATATCATTTCGTTGGTAAATAAAATCAAAATCTATATATGTAAAATGAAAATAAACATATGTGTTCAGACTGGAAGTTGGTCTCCTAGGGATTTATGAATATGACAAACCCGCCCCGACCCAACTACTTAAATAGTTTAGACTCTCCATGTCGGCCATGTAAATACTTTTGTTCTTCTAAAAATACTTGTTTTACTACTTCCAATTAAAAGGCACGATCAACTCCATGTACGAACCACCCTCATGACACTATGTATGTATGATACTCTTGTAAAGTTAATTAAGAGAACACATATACTACACCACATGCCAAAGAGTAGTCTGAAAGATAGACTAGCTTAGTAGTAGGTGAACTCTGAAAAAACAAGCTACTTAAATTTGAAGGTATCCCATTATATTTGATCTTATGGATACGAGACCCCTTTAAGTTTTATTTGAATACTCAATATATAAAAGAGAATCCATCGAACTGCGTCTCCCAGAATAAAAAAACGGTTCTGTTAGATGTACTATTATCCATTATATATTCCAGTCTTTTTGACCAAATATAAGACAGTAGCAAGGAAACAGTATAGGTTTTGGTCATACTGGACCCACACATTAGATAAAGTCTTGGACATATTATTGACATGTATCACTAACCTTTTGTGGCGGCTCAGTGTTTATCTCAACCCCACACAGTTTCCTCGAAACTTCATTTATCTTCTTTGCCAAGATAAATATAATTAACCAATCCTTTTGTATAAATATCAACTTGTGTTCACATGAAACTTACCACTACTTTCTCTCCTTTCGTTGACTAAACTTCCCTCCCTCCTCTTCTTCTTCAATCTTGATGGATGCTATTCTGCAAGTACCCGTTGATGGGTTCAGATTCGACAACGGTTCTGGATCTTGCTGCAAACCAAGGAACAGTCTTGACTCCGGAACCAGCCGCTTCACCTGTTTCAAAGATTCTGAATCTCAGAACCTTTCTTCTCCCACCGAATCTACTGAGTCTCAGCACCCTTCTCCCACCGAATCATCTACGGTATGTTCAGATAACCATCCTGTTCTGAAGTACATCAATGACATGTTGATGGAGGAAGATCTTGAAGAAGAGTCTTGTGTGTTGGAAGACAGTTTGGCTTTACAAGCCGCAGAGAGATCTTTCTTTGAAGTGCTTCAGGAGGATCAAACCCCTCTTCCATCTGATCAAGACGACTGCAACTTCAGCTCATTAAGTAGCTTATTACATCAACCAACCTCAGAGGAATCAACAAGAAGGTCCCGTCGACGAGATGATGATGAAGAAGATGATCTTGAGAGCGGACGCAAATCAAAGCTCCCTGCAATAACTGTGGTGGATGAGCTGGCGGAAAAGTTGGAGGAAGTGTTGTTGGTTTGTCAAAAGAACGATCATGGAGAAGCAACACCAAACAAAACAGGACGAGCTAAGGGATCATTGAACCGATCCAAGCCTTCAGATCAGCCAGTGGATATGAGGAATCTCCTGATGCAATGCGCACAAGCAGTGGCTAGCTTTGACCAGAGCAGAGCTTTTGAGAAACTCAAGGAGATAAGGGAACATTCTTCTAGCCACGGCGACGCAACTCAGAGGCTTGGTTACCACTTCGCAGAGGCGCTTGAAGCACGTATCACTGGAACCATGAAGACACCAGTGGTATGTGATGTTTTGAGCAAGACACCCATGGTTGACATTTTGAAGGCGTACAAGGAGTTTGTTCAGGCTTGTCCTTCCTTTATAATGTGTTACTACACTGCAAACCGAACTATCTTTGAGCTTGCGTCCAAAGCAACCACACTTCACATCATTGACTTTGGTATCCTCTATGGCTTTCAGTGGCCTTGTCTGATACAATCCCTCTCAACCAGACAAGGTGGACCACCAAAGCTCCGTGTGACCGGAATCGAGCTGCCTCAGCCAGGATTCCGACCATCAGAGCGTGTAGAAGAGACTGGTCGGAGACTGAAACGATTCTGTGACAAGTTCAATGTCCCGTTTGAGTACAGCTTCATAGCCAAAACCTGGGACACCATAACTCTTGATGAGCTGGTGATCAATAGTGGAGAGACAACAGTCGTCAACTGCATCCTCAGGCTACAATACACGCCTGATGAAACCGTTTCCCTAAACTCTCCGAGAGACACGGCTCTGAAACTATTCAGAGATATCAATCCTGAACTCTTTGTGTTTGCAGAGATCAACGGGATGTACAACTCGCCCTTCTTCCTAACAAGGTTCAGAGAAGCTATGTTCCATTGCTCGGCCCTCTTTGACATGTTTGAGAGCACCATATCGGAAGAGAATGATTGTAGGAGCTTGGTGGAGAAGGAGTTAATCATAAAGGATGCGATGAGTGTGATCGCCTGTGAAGGAGCTGAGCGGTTCGCGAGGCCAGAGACTTACAAGCAATGGCAGGTTAGGATACTAAGAGCCGGGTTTAGACCAGCGAAACTGAACAAGCAGATCATGAAGGAAGGGAAGGAGTTAGTAAGAGAACGTTACCACAAAGATTTTGTGATCGACAACGATAACCATTGGATGTTTCAAGGATGGAAAGGAAAAGTCCTCTATGCTCTTTCCTGCTGGAAACCTGCTAAGAAGCAATAAAATTATTTTGTTATCATTTTGCATGACTTTGTTATAGCTTTGTTCTTTTTTTTTTTTTCTGTTTGATAATGTTTTTGTAGAAACTGTTGCATTTTCTCTCATATAGTATATATATGGAATGCTTTTGTTATTTCTTGCAAGTTCATATTGCAACCAAGACTGAG